>CM044963.1:3895847-3913616 GCA_024516035.1 Bactericera cockerelli | reverse complement strand
TACTGTCTTCTGAGAGATACTACTGATGAGTTGGGTGTTCTGGACTTACCGAGGCTGGGTGAACTTATCTGGCACAGGTAGTTTCCCATTATGCCATTAAGTATGATAACTCATTTTTTAATACAGTCTCATAGAATGCATTTTGTTCTGTTCTGGTGTGGTTCCCATTGCGCCAACAAGTATTTTTTTTTTTTTTTTTTTTTAAAGATTAGTGTTTCACAGCCTTTTTTATTTCGTAGCCATGAAACAGGAGCTACTGTAGACACGCTTGTGGTCTGTGTGGCTGCCTGCCCATCCCGTAGTATGCCTCCCCTCTCATGAGCGAGAAGTGACACAATACTTCCCATTTAGGTGCTGGGTCAACTATGATAACTCATTTTTTAATACAGTCTCATAGAGTGAATCTTGTTCTGTTCTGGTGTGATTCAGGTGGAGCACTACCACACAGCCTGGAGACTGAGCGGAGAGCGCAGTGCTCGTGCTATGAAGAGTCTGGGTAAGTGGTCATTCCGTGTCCCTGTATGTAAGTGGTCACTCCCGGTCCCTTTAAAGTAAGGGTTGGGTGGAAGAGATTGCCACAGGCAATAACCCCGCCCTTTAGGTAGGACATTAGTGTTATTTCTTTTGTCATTTGTTTGTTTTTCTTAATTTTATACCATTAACATTGTACTCTGTCCTCCTAATAAAGCATATAATAATAATAAAAGTTGTTGTAGTAGCAGCAGCAATTCCATCAGATCACATCTCATCGGTGAAAAGATTCAGGAATTTTGCCACTACAAATATGTTACAGTAGGTTATTATTATTATTTTTTTTAATTAAGTCCTTAAGGTATCAAAAAAAAAAAAAAAAAAAAACAGTAGGTTAGAGGTCTATCTATCCCTGTCCCTTTAAAGTAGAGTTGTTGTACTTCCACAAGTCCCTGGAAGTGAACTTCACTCAGATGGACCTCTGAAGTGTGGAGTCCACTGAAGAGTTTTATTATTTTGATTTCATCATCCCCAGGTCTCTACTACTTCAAGAGGAAGGAGTACGCCAGGGCGATCCCTTACTTCCAAAAGTCCCTGGAAGTTAACTCCATTCAGGTGGACCTCTGGAGTCTAGAGTTTACTGAAGAGTTTTATTATTTTGATTTCATCATCCCCAGGTCTCTACTACTTCAAGAGGAAGGAGTACGCCAGGGCGATCCCTTACTTCCAAAAGTCCCTGGAAGTGAACTCCATTCAGGTGGACCTCTGAAGAGTTTTATTATTTTGATTTCATCATCCCCAGGACTATACTACTTCAAGAGGAAGGAGTACGCCAGGGCGATACCTTACTTCCACAAGTCCCTGGAAGTGAACTTCATTCATGTGGACCTGTGATGTCCACTGAAGAATTTTATTATTTTGATTTCATCATCCCCAGGACTCTACTACTTCAAGAGGAAGGAGTACGCCAGGGCGATCCCTTACTTCCAGAAGTCCCTGGAAGTGAACTCCATTCAGAGTCTGGAGTCAACTGAATAGTTTTATTATTTTGATTTCATCATCCCCAGGTCTCTACTACTTCAAGAGGAAGGAGTACGCCAGGGCTATCCCTTACTTCCACAAGTCCCTGGAAGTTAACTCCATTCAGGTGGACCTCTGAAGAGTTTTATTATTTTGATTTCATCATCCCCAGGTCTCTACTACTTCAAGAGGAAGGAGTACGCCAGGGCGATCCCTTACTTCCAGAAGTCCCTGGAAGTGAACTCCATTCAGGTGGACCTCTGGAGTCGCCTGGGCTACGCGGCCCTGCAGTGCGAGGACCAGATAGATCTGGCCTGCTCCGCGTACAACAGATACGTGAGCTTGGAACCCGATGACTTCCAGGTAAGAGGTCATGCATCAATATTGTTTAAAAAAATATTTTTTATAGGTACTACCCATTATGGTTTTCTTTGTAAAAATTAACCAGTAAAAAAGTGTGACTTAGTATAATAATAATATCGCCTTTTTATTCTGCCCAATTAGGACTATTAAGCCTCATTATTCCAGCAGTAAGCTCAAGACATATTATTATGAGGTCAAAATCCCAAATGGTAGAATAACTTGTCATGTACCGGCTGGGTTTCGAACCCGCGACCTCTGGAATCACTATATTCACAGAGTGCCGCCTTTACCACTGAGCTACGGGGACAGATGTAATATTACAATTATGTGGTCACATACTCAAATAAATCAGGCAAAAATTATGCATGGGCTGGAATTTGAACCAACGGTTCCCTGCGCTACCTGGATCACAGGACTAGCGCCTTAACCACTCGATTACCAATGTACTATTGTCTGTTCCGGTAACTCAGTGGTAAAGGCGGCACTCTGTGAATCCAGAGATTCCAGAGGTCGTGGGTTCGAAACCCAGCCGGGGCATGACAAGTTATCCTCCCATTTGGGATTTTTACCACATAGTAATATGTCTTGGTCTTACTGCTGGAATAATGGGACTTTAATAGTCTTAATCGGGTAGTATAAATAAGGCGATATTATTTTTATTATTTCTTCCACTTTCTCTCCTTTGGAAGGTAATTATTACCTTTCAAAGTGTATTACACCAGGAGCGGATCATATGATCAATTCTCCTGGTGTTGTAACTTCAGGAGCGGATCCGAAGATCAAGTCTCCTGAAGTTGTTTGGTTCATAATGTGTGGAGGTTATTTTATTATTATTATTCTCGGTTTCCAGGGCTGGAACAACCTAGCGCGCGCCCACCTGGACAGAGGACACAAGCAGCGCGCCTACCATGCGCTGGTGGAGGCGGTGAGAACCAGCAACATGGACAACTGGAAGGTGATCGAGAATCTGATGCGCGTGGCGCTGGATGTCGGGCACTTTGAGTGTGCCCTGCGCAACTACAGGTGAGTGCTGGTGCTGGCCCAACCTCATTATTATTATTATAGACTGGTTGGAGTTCCACAAGAGAAGCACCAATTATCACATCGACCCCTATTTAGATCTATTGTGACCGGCCCAACCTCATAGCTATACCTTTTTTTTTTGGAACACAAGCTAAAACCCGGAACTTTGTGGCCATTGAGGTTTTTGTCCATGACTGTCCATATGACTCAGAATTGGATCTTGATAATCCGATATCTTGAAAATGGTAATAGATATTTAGATATTTTAATTTTCCTAATTTTCTAGGGTAGTTTGGCGGTGGTTTAGAGGGGGTCACCTCTCATGGAAATTTCAATATCTGTTACCGTTTGGGCTGTGGTATTGTACACAGACAACCCCTATGAGGACATTGTCAGCCAGACACGCACAAATTTGAGTTTTATATATAGAGAAAGTCTGGCTGGGGGACTTTAAAAAGGGAGTAGACCAGCATTGGCTTGGTTCTGGGGGCCCTTGTCAATTATTGGCCTCCTTGTACAGACAGTGGTAGAAGTACTGAGTCATTCCTCCACTGTCTGGCTACCATCATTCACGATGATGCCACCCTATGATGATGATATAGAGATATCTTAAAATCATCTACAACACAAGTCACTCCCTCTCTCCCCGCAGTCATCTGCTCGACATCAAACCCAAACACGTGGACACTCAAGTCCTGTCCATCCTAGTATTATTATTATTATAATAAATTCATCTACAACACAAGTCACTCCCTCTCTCCCCGCAGTCATCTGCTCGACATCAAACCCAAGCACGTGGACACTCAAGTCCTGTCCATCCTGGCGGGCGCCATCCTACAGGACCTGCAGGGGGCGCGCTCTCTCCTCTCTAGCGCGCTGCGCCTCCTGGGCCGCCTCACTAGCGCAGTGATGAACGACGGCGAGCTCTGGTGGATCTACGCGCAACTGAACGCGGCGCGACAGGTATTTGGATAATAATAGTAATAAGGATAATTAAAGTAAAAAATAAAAAAAAGGAAAAAAAAAGTAAAGTAAAAAAAAAAAAAAAAAAAAAAAAAAAAAAAAAAAAAGCCCACAAAACAAGAGGACTGCATCCCCTTCGTGTGGGGTAGTCGCATTAAATATATGTTACCTATTATACCTATTATGTACAATTATTAATGCAAATAAATTACTTCTTCTTCTTTGTCTTTTCCCCTATGCCCTAACGAGCATCGGGTTCCTCTTTTATCCAACGGCGGAAATCATTCCTTTGCCTGGAAATTCTTTTGACCTCAGAAAAGGATTTCCCTCTTGCTTTAGTAGCTATTTCAGTTATAGTATTTTCATATGTTTGTCTTGGTCTTCCTCTTCCTTTTCTACCTTCGGGTTTGCATTCCAATATTTATTTAGGGATTCTTGTTTCAGGCATTCTGATGACGTGTCCAAACCATCTTAGTTGTTGTTTTTCTATGTCTTTCAGTAATTCTTTCTGTCCTGTATCCTCTCTGATTTTGGTATTTCTTATTTTGTCTCTGCGGGTTTTTCCAAGTGATCTTCTGATGTATTTCATTTCTGCTGTTTGGATGGTTTGTCTTTCTTTTGAGGTCAAGACTGCACTTTCCAGGCCGTAAGTCAATGTAGGGGTGTATACCGTTTTATAAACTGTCAAGTCCTGTCCATCCTGGCGGGCGCCATCCTACAGGACCTGCAGGGGGCGCGCTCTCTCCTCTCTAGCGCGCTGCGCCTCCTAGGCCGCCTCACTAGCGCAGTGATGAACCACAGCGACCTGTGGTGGATCTACGCGCAACTGAACGCGGCGCGACAGGTACTTGGATAATAATAATATCGCCTTATTTACCGACCTCAGTAGCTTGATCGATAAGGCAGCGGACTTGTAACCTGGAGGTTGGTGGTTCAATTCCCGGTTTCAGCGTAGATTTGGTAAAGCGAGTTTGAGTAGTTGTGATATCACGAAAGTGATTTACACAAATATGATAGCTAACTATCGCCTTATTTATACTGCCCGATTAAGATTATTAAAGTCCCATTAAGTTTAATAAAAAAAAAGTTTTAAAAAGTTATCATATTTGTGTTAATCACTTTTGTGATATCACAACTACTCAAACTCGCTTTACTAAATCTACGCTGAACCCGGGACTTGAACCACCGACCTCCAGGTTACAAGTCTGCCGCCTTATCGATCAAGCTACTGAGGAGGTCGGTTAATAATAATAATATCGCCTTATTTATACTGCCCGATTAGGACTATTAAAGTCCCATTATTCCAGCAGTAAGCCCAAGACATATTATTGTGTAGTAAAAATCCGAAATGGGAGTATAACTTGTCATACTGCCCGATTAAGACTATTAAAGTCCCATTATTCCAGCAGTAAGCCCAAGACGTATTATTATGTGGTAAAAATCCCAAATGGGAGGATAACTTGTTATGTCCCGGCTGGGTTTCGAACCCACGGCCTCTGAAATCTTTGGATTCACTGAGTGCCGCCTTTATACCACTGAGCTACCGGGACAGAGTTGGATGTGTAGAAGAAAATTTTGCTTTTCCGTTCGGTTGCGGCTTCGAATCCCGGCCGAAGCGGAAAATTCTGACCGAGTTTTTCCGTTTTCGGAACCGCATGGGTGCGAAGGTAAAGTACCTTGAAGAAACGCGAAAGCGGTTTGATAAAGGAGAATGTGTAGATAAAATTTTCAATTATAAATTGAAACAATGGATAGTACAGATTCCTACAGCAGTTTGAAGAGTTTGATGGCAGACAGAGAAATATGGAGGAGCATTGCAAACCAATCTATAGATTGACAATAATGATGATGATGATGAATTTTTTTCTTCTTTTGTATACCATGAACTATTATTGTTTGTACTCTTGTCCATTGTGTATATTATTCATGTAAAATAAAAACCTCGCCATTCATTACAAATTACAGAGCGACGCAACAGAGCTGCGCAGAACACTAAAGTTCCTCACGCATGCGCCCTGTCCATTGTGTATATTATTCATGTAAAATAAAACATCGCCCTTCGTTACAAATTACAGAGCGACGCAACAGAGCTGCGCAGAACACTAAAGTTCCTGACGCATGCGCCCTGTTCATTGTGTATATTATTTATGTAAAATAAAACCTCGTCATTCATTACACATTACAGAGCGACGCAACAGAGCTGCGCAGAACACTAAAGTTCCTCACGCATGCGCACGCGATTCGGATGCGCGACGAACGCAGCTCACGGGATGCGCAGGGGAGGCTGCGCCTGAGTGAGATCTGCGCGGGAATGAGTGAGGCTGCGCAGAGCTTGGCCAGACTGGAGCCGCCCCCGGCCGACAAGAAGCAGGCAGGTTTTTTTTATCACTCACACTAAAGTTCACCACAATTTATTTTTATTTATTTATTAAGAAACTCTTTATTAGTAGAACATATAATTATACAGAAAAGTAATGGTAAAATTAAATACAAAAATTGACAATATTGATAATATAAACAAGAAAAAAAATAAACAAAATATACACATATGTCCTAACTAAAGGGCGGGGTTATTGCCTATGACAATCTCTTCCACCCAACCCTTTCATCGATGTAAACTTTGTTTCGTGAGTGATCCTGCGTTACTTGTAGCTTTTTCCTTTCATTACTGTACCTGAAATTTATAGAAAGCTTTGTTTTCGGCCCGTTTTTTTCTCTGAAAATGAGCTGATAAGATTTCTTGTCGAATGATAACAATTCCGTGTCCGCGAGAGAGGCACAGATACCAGAATGATATAATAATACTGTTTAGTGAAAGGTAACCACTATCACCTAACCCTCAGAGTCTTATTATTATGTGGTCACAAACTCAAATTAATAAGGAAAAATTGCATTACATCGGGTGCAATCATGCATTGGGTGGAACTCGAAGAAACGGATCCCTATGCTACCTGGATTATAATAATAATATCGTCTTATTTATACTGCCCGATTAAGACTATTAAAGTCCCATTATTCCAGCAGTAAGCCCAAGACGCATTATTATGTGGTAAAAATCCCAAATTTGAGGATAACTTGTCATGTCCCGGCTGGGTTTCGAACCCGCGACCTCTGGATCCTCTGGACTCACAGAGTGCCACCTTTACCACTATTATGATAATGAGATGTTTGTTAATGTGTTGCAGGTGCTGGTGACTTGCAAGCTCGCCCTCAGATCCACTCTGGTCACCATGCAGAGGGAGGGGGAGGGGGAGGAAGTGGTGCGAGTCTCAGAAAGCTTACAGAGAGTGGAGAGTCTACTAGCTGAGTGAGGGAGAGGGAGGGGGAGGAAGTGGTGCGAGTCTCAGAAAGCTTACAGCGAGTGGAGAGTCTACTAGCTGAGTGAGGGAGGGGGGGAGGGAGAGGAAGTGGTGCGAGTCTCAGAAAGCTTACAGCGAGTGGAGAGTCTACTAGCTGAGTGAGGGAGGGGGGGAGGGAGAGGAAGTGGTGCGAGTCTCAGAAAGCTTACAGCGAGTGGAGAGTCTACTAGCTGAGTGAGGGAGAGGAGGGGGAGGAAGTGGTGCGAGTCTCAGAAAGCTTACAGCGAGTGGAGAGTCTACTAGCTGAGTGAGGGAGAGGGAGATGGAGGAAGAGGAAGTGGTGCGAGTCTCAGAAAGCTTACAGCGAGTGGAGAGTCTACTAGCTGAGTGAGGGAGGGGGGGAGGGAGAGGAAGTGGTGCGAGTCTCAGAAAGCTTACAGCGAGTGGAGAGTCTACTAGCTGAGTGAGGGAGAGGGAGGGGGAGGAAGTGGTGCGAGTCTCAGAAAGCTTACAGCGAGTGGAGAGTCTACTAGCTGAGTGAGGGAGAGGGGGGGGGAGGAAGTGGTGCGAGTCTCAGAAAGCTTACAGCGAGTGGAGAGTCTACTAGCTGAGTGAGGGAGAGGGGGAGGGAGAGGAAGTGGTGCGAGTCTCAGAAAGCTTACAGCGAGTGGAGAGTCTACTAGCTGAGTGAGGGAGAGGGGAGGGGGAGGAAGTGGTGCGAGTCTCAGAAAGCTTACAGCGAGTGGAGAGTCTACTAGCTGAGTGAGGGAGAGGGAGGGGAGGGGAGGAAGTGGTGCGAGTCTCAGAAAGCTTACAGCGAGTGGAGAGTCTACTAGCTGAGTGAAGGGGAGAGGGAGGGGGAGGAAGTGGTGCGAGTCTCAGAAAGCTTACAGCGAGTGGAGAGTCTACTAGCTGAGTGAGGGAGAGGGGAGGGGGAGGGAGAGGAAGTGGTGCGAGTCTCAGAAAGCTTACAGCGAGTGGAGAGTCTACTAGCTGAGTGAGGGAGAGGGAGATGGAGGGAGGAAGTGGTGCGAGTCTCAGAAAGCTTACAGCGAGTGGAGAGTCTACTAGCTGAGTGAGGGGAGGAGGGGAGGGGGAGGAAGTGGTGCGAGTCTCAGAAAGCTTACAGCGAGTGGAGAGTCTACTAGCTGAGTGAGGGAGAGGAGGGGGAGGGGGAGGAAGTGGTGCGAGTCTCAGAAAGCTTACAGCGAGTGGAGAGTCTACTAGCTGAGTGAGGGAGAGGGAGGGGGAGGGGGAGGAAGTGGTGCGAGTCTCAGAAAGCTTACAGCGAGTGGAGAGTCTACTAGCTGAGTGAGGGAGAGGGAGGGGGAGGAAGTGGTGCGAGTCTCAGAAGCTTACAGCGAGTGAGAGTCTACTAGCTGAGTGAGGAGAGGGGAGGGGAGGAAGTGGTGCGAGTTCAGAAAGCTTACAGCGAGTGGAGAGTCTACTAGCTGAGTGAGGGAGAGGGAGGGGGAGGGGAGGAAGTGGTGCGAGTCTCAGAAAGCTTACAGCGAGTGGAGAGTCTACTAGCTGAGTGAGGGAGAGGGAGGGAGGGAGGGGGAGGGGGAGGAAGTGGTGCGAGTCTCAGAAAGCTTACAGCGAGTGGAGAGTCTACTAGCTGAGTGAGGGAGAGGGAGATGGAGGGAGAGGAAGTGGTGCGAGTCTCAGAAAGCTTACAGCGAGTGGAGAGTCTACTAGCTGAGTGAGGGAGAGGGGGAGAGGGAGGGAGAGGAAGTGGTGCGAGTCTCAGAAAGCTTACAGCGAGTGGAGAGTCTACTAGCTGAGTGAGGGAGAGGGAGATGGAGGGAGAGGAAGTGGTGCGAGTCTCAGAAAGCTTACAGCGAGTGGAGAGTCTACTAGCTGAGTGAGGGAGAGGGGGAGAGGGAGGGAGAGGAAGTGGTGCGAGTCTCAGAAAGCTTACAGCGAGTGGAGAGTCTACTAGCTGAGTGAGGGAGAGGGAGATGGAGGGAGAGGAAGTGGTGCGAGTCTCAGAAAGCTTACAGCGAGTGGAGAGTCTACTAGCTGAGTGAGGGAGAGGGAGATGGAGGGAGAGGAAGTGGTGCGAGTCTCAGAAAGCTTACAGCGAGTGGAGAGTCTACTAGCTGAGTGAGGGAGAGAGGGGGGGAGGGGGAGGAAGTGGTGCGAGTCTCAGAAAGCTTACAGCGAGTGGAGAGTCTACTAGCTGAGTGAGGGAGAGGGAGGAGGAGGGAGAGGAAGTGGTGCGAGTCTCAGAAAGCTTACAGCGAGTGGAGAGTCTACTAGCTGAGTGAGGGAGAGAGGGGGGGAGGGGGAGGAAGTGGTGCGAGTCTCAGAAAGCTTACAGCGAGTGGAGAGTCTACTAGCTGAGTGAGGGAGAGAGAGAGGGGAGGGGGAGGGAGAGGAAGTGGTGCGAGTCTCAGAAAGCTTACAGCGAGTGGAGAGTCTACTAGCTGAGTGAGGGAGAGAGAGAGGGGGAGGGGGAGGGAGAGGAAGTGGTGCGAGTCTCAGAAAGCTTACAGCGAGTGGAGAGTCTACTAGCTGAGTGAGGGAGAGAGAGAGGGGGAGGGAGAGGAAGTGGTGCGAGTCTCAGAAAGCTTACAGCGAGTGGAGAGTCTACTAGCTGAGTGAGGGAGAGGGAGGGGGAGGGGGAGGAAGTGGTGCGAGTCTCAGAAAGCTTACAGCGAGTGGAGAGTCTACTAGCTGAGTGAGGGAGAGGGGGAGGGAGGGAGAGGAAGTGGTGCGAGTCTCAGAAAGCTTACAGCGAGTGGAGAGTCTACTAGCTGAGTGAGGGAGAGGGAGGGAGAGGAAGTGGTGCGAGTCTCAGAAAGCTTACAGCGAGTGGAGAGTCTACTAGCTGAGTGAGGGAGAGGGAGGGGGAGGGAGAGGGAGGAGGAGGAAGTGGTGCGAGTCTCAGAAAGCTTACAGCGAGTGGGAGAGTCTACTAGCTGAGTGAGGGAGAGGGGGAGGGAGGGAGAGGAAGTGGTGCGAGTCTCAGAAAGCTTACAGCGAGTGGAGAGTCTACTAGCTGAGTGAGGGAGAGGGGAGAGGGAGAGGAAGTGGTGCGAGTCTCAGAAAGCTTACAGCGAGTGGAGAGTCTACTAGCTGAGTGAGGGAGAGGGGGAGGGGGAGGAAGTGGTGCGAGTCTCAGAAAGCTTACAGCGAGTGGAGAGTCTACTAGCTGAGTGAGGGAGAGGGGGAGGGGGAGGAGGTGGTGCGAGTCTCAGAAAGCTTACAGCGAGTGGAGAGTCTACTAGCTGAGTGAGGGAGGGGGAGAGAGAGGGAGGGGGAGAGAGAGAGAGGGAGAGAGAGAGAGAGAGAGAGAGAGAGAGAGAGAGAAAAAAGAGAGAGAGAGAGAGAGAAAGAAAGAGATAGAGAGAGAGAAGTGGTGAGAGTCTCCGAGAACTTAAAGCAAGTGGAGTGTACTAGCTGAGTGTGTGAAAGAGAGAGAGAAAGAGTGTCTAATAGCTGAGTGAGAGATTGAGTATGCAGAGACTACTAACTCTCTGAGAAATAATAATATCACCTTTTTTATTCTGCCCGATTAGGACTATGAAGTTCCATTATTGCAGCAGTAAGCCCAAGACATATTATTATGTGGTAAAAATCTCAAACGGGAGGATAACTTGTCATGTCCCGGCTGGGTTTTGAACCCGCAAACTCTGGATTCACAGAGTGCCGCCTCTCTGAGAGAATACTCTTAGTTATAATCTACTGCTATTAAGAGACTTTCTACTATTTTTGTCCAACAAAAGAATGCAATACTTGCTATTTTATACCTTAAAGGTAATGAATTGAATGGAAAGTATTATTATTACTATTTAATTAATTATTAATAGGACATAATTATGTAGAAACAAGTAATAATAAAGAAAGTAAAGAACGAGTATCTGACAAAAGAAGAATCAGTCGCCAAGCGCAAGATTGTGATGTGCCCTTTACATCAGCACATTTTTTTGTTTGTTTATAAATAAATCTTTACTGCTATATTGTGATAAAAATTCATTAATTGTTTTCTTTATTGTAAATTATTTTAGGCGTTGGTATTTCACTTTCAGTTTTAGTAAATATAAATACTGAGATTTAGGACAACCAGTTTATATGTGTTTTAATTAATGACTTTGAGAAAGCCTTCGAGAAAGTCCGTCACAACAAACTTATGGAAATTATGAGAAGATCAGGAAAACATCATAAAGATTTGCGTATAATTAAGAACTTTCAATTTATTCAATAGGTAAATAACAATGGGTTCAAACATATCAGACGAAGAAGATATAAAACACGGAGTCCGACAAGGGTTTGTCCTTTCGCCATTTTTATTTAAACTATATTCTGTGTTCTATATTCTGGGATCTATATTCAAACTAACTTTTAAAAAGGCACTAGGAGGTACAACGTGAGGAATAGAAGTAACAAGCAAAGCCTCAAAATTGATAATCAACAATCTTATAAGATATGCAGATGATACTATCCTAATCACAAAAAGCAATAGTGAACTTCTACCCATCATCAACCTAGTCACGCAAACATGTGAAAACTATGGTTTTAAATTGAATGCAAAAAAGAAAACAAGGTCGCAAGTAGAGAACTCATTAGAACTTTACCAATCAAAGGATATGTATGATACTGATACACAGTTGAAAAGAACCCAAGTAACGGCATACTTGGCCACTGATGTAAAGACTGGGATCTAGGATGAGAAATCAAGATCAGCACTGACAAAGCAAGGTTAACACTTCTAGAAATTTCACGTATGTTATATGAGTATCTTCTCTCTTTACTTTAGGGGCAGAGTTGGACAGCTACCTTCACCTTGCTGAAGAAATTAGAAGCATTTGAGATGTGGATATACCGAAAAATCCAAGGGCTAATTTTATTTTATGTTATTAAGTTTACGGAACAAGTTCCAACTGTACAAAAAAAACGCTTGCATACGAGTCTGCAAACATTGGGACATTTTCATCTTTACTATTCAAGGTCCAAAACCCAACTGACCAAATTTCGTATTGTGCGCATGACACATACCTTCTCTCTTCTCTCCCTCTACAATTCAATATTTCGTTACATAATATCGTTACATAATATCGTTACATAATTTCGTCACATAATTTTGGTTATGTGCCAGAGCAAAGACATGAAAATGTCAAAAATATCTTGAAATTAAAATTAAGGGCTGAATTAATAGACGTTTTTGTAATACCTCTGTGACGCTAAGACACGGATTGCGTACTGTGTAAGATGGGGAAAACTAACACTTAGCAGTGACTTGTGATGTAGAATTTGTCTATTTCGCCCTAAAAATCCTAGATCTTACAATTTTAAAATACTTAAAACTTCGACTGCAAATACCTACCACCTTGTAAAATTAAACAAGCCAAAGTACGAAGTCAGAAACGAAACTAAATTGATCCTTTGCACAGAAAAAGACATTGACTCCAGCACAATTCCTTGTGCAAGGTTTGATATCGCAATGATACTAGGGGCCAAATTATGAGACAGGATTAGATGTAATCTAAAGCCGTGTTTTTCTTTTGGATAAAAAAAATTCCAGGTTCGATATTTCCAAATATTTCCAGTTCAGCTTCCCCACTATTCGTGAAAGAAAAATGCGTTTCGGTAATTCTAAAGATAAACAATGGAAAAATGAAAACTTAACCTATAAAAGAAATGGAAGCAAGAATTATATAAATCCATTTTGGTTAACCAAAGTGGAAGAAGATTTTTCTTCTTCCAAAAGAAAAATAACTTTACTGCATAAAAAAAAAACAAAATAAGGCGGTGACACACTCACCGGTGGAAACACGCTGTCGGTGACCGACACCGGTCTGCCTAGACTGAGCGGAGAGGAGCGCTGCGAGTGAGAGAGGAAGGGGGGAGGAGTGGCACTGGTATCCCGACCGTCCGACACTGCCTGCCCCGTCATCTGGCCTGGGGACATCTGGAAAAAAAACAAAGAAAACATGAAGAGAAGTAAAGTAAGGGTTGGGTGGAAGAGATTGCCATAGGCCATAACCCCGCCCTTTAGTTAGGACATAATATGTTTTTAAATATTTTTCTATTCTTTTTCATTTTTATTGTATGTATTGTTTCCATTTATACCTAACTATCGGGCTGTCGCCCGCTTTGCGGGCCGAGGCATGGCCGTGAAAGCAAAAAATCCTTTTTCGCCAATGGCAGCTGTTGTAGTGGGAATTTCGAAAAATCCCGTCTTATTGCACATCTAGACTATAAGACAAAGCTACCTACCAAATTTCAGCTCGCTAGGTATTACGGTTTCGGCTGTAGAGCGATGATCAGTCAGTCTGTGACTTTGACATTTATATATTAAGATAAAGTGTATAAAAATAATAAAGCGGCGGTGAGAACCCAAATTAAAAAAAAAAAACCTCTACGTTCTCCCTCTCACCTGTTGCATCTGGTTCTGTAGCGTCACATTTCGTCTCCTCTCGCTCTCGAGCGCCGCTGTCTGGACGCTGAGTCGCTGCTCCAGGGCGCTACAGCAGCGTCTGCACTCCGCCAGCTCCTCGTGAAGGGACGCTACCTGAGCGTCCTTTGCTTGAAGGGCGCTGGAATTCAAATCACATTCTGTTCACAAAAAAATATGTTCTTCTAATAAAGAGTTTCATAATAATGATAAGTTATTAAGAAAAAGACATATAAGTTCCTTTCCTCCAGCAGTCAAACGAACCAAACTCCAACAGTCAAACAAATAATAATAATGAATTCCGAGTCCGGCACATTGTCTTGTTGACCTGTCTCCACAGTCAAACAAATAATAATAATGAATTCCGAGTCCGGCACATTGTCTTGTTGACCTGTGTTACAGACTCTTCCTCCTCCTCCTCCTTCTTCTTCTTCTTCTTTTTCTTCTACTCTTTCTTCTCCTTCTTCTTCTTTTCTTCTTCTTCTCCTCTATTTTCTAATCTTTTCATTGTACCTTTAAATTTTTCTTTTCTCTTTTTTTTTTTTGTTTTTTTGTTTTTTTTTTTTGTTATTTGTTAACTTTTGCTTCCTTCTACTTTTTTACAATTATTTATTATTATATATATATTTTTTTTTTTTTCATTATTTTTTATATCCTATGGGGTTCGGTGGAAGAGAAAGCCACAGGCTTTAACCTCGCCCCTTGGTTCACTACATATTCTATTTTTTTTTTTTTTTTTTTTTTTTTAGCATGTCCTATTTTGTTGAATGTACCCAGACAGCACGGAAGTTGACTTCCAGTCTGGATTTAAGGTGGAAATATCCAGGTGTATAAAGTCAACTGGACCTCCAACTGTCCCGACAGCTGGATTTTTCCATCATGGATTAAATCAGTTGACCAGCCACCTGGATATTTCCAACAAAAATCCATCTAGACTCAGTCACCTGGGCAGTCAGCTGGAAGTATAACGACTCTCTCCAGCTAGGACATAACTAGAATTTAGTCAGTTGACCAGTCAGCTGGAAATGCTCCACATTTTTCCAGTTCAGTTAAAACGCGTTCTCGGATAGATTCGGGTTTCACACGAACTTTACCGAGAGTGTTCTTGTTGAATTCGCCATCTTTAATCTTTGAATAATTTTTTTGAGAAATTTCGTTTTTGTGATTCTCGATTATTGTGAGTTGTTTTAATTCTTTTTATAATTATTGGTACCTATTTCAATTAGTTTTTGAACATTTTTATAACTACTGCAAGTGTTAATTGTTGGGGAACAAAATGAAACTTGACAACACTGGTTTTATATTTTCATTTTTCCCTCTTGTCTTTTTGTTAATAAGAATGTGTGATCTGTTCTTGACGTTCTGCCTTTTGAATCTTTTGCTGGAAAACCTTTTGTAATCTCTGTACTCCAATAAAATATGTTACTTATCAGACTAAACTGCATCTCTGTGTTTTGTTATTTAACATAAACCAACATTAATTCTTACTGAACTTCAAATTTGATTTCGAGAAAGTGTTAATTCTTACTGAACTCCATATTTGATTTTGAGATGTCACAGAAGGAGTTCTTTGGTTTGTCTAAAATTCTAAATCGTGAATCGTGACAGAAGAAAAGGAGAGGACACAACAAACAGTTAATAATGGATAACATTCTTCATTGGACAATACTCCATGCACTTGGACAATAATGAACTTTCTGCACTCTACTGTTCCTGGACACTGGACAGTCAACACCATCAATTCACTTGGAATTGTACCTTAAAAAAGGTCCTGGGTCAAGCAAGGAAACAGCTGAATTATCTGATGTATGGTGCTAGATAATGAAAATTTTCATTCTGTGGATTTTATTTAGATATGCAATACATAATATATTATTATAAAATGAATTTTTCACTCGTACGTGCTTCTGCCACACTAAAAAGATGATGTAGTGTATACTTTTTTACATGCTTCCTGATTATTTGACTCAAAATTAATTAGCCAATCTTCTGTGCACTGTCTCTAATAATAATATTAACTATTCAGCTTTCTAAACCACCTTATTACTATGAAGCCCCTCAAATTTTGTGTTCATTTTATATCTATTAAAAAAAGTGTTCCACACTATTGTGTTTTATAATTTCACTAGTCTTAACAATTAAGTCAATTTTGTTTTAATTTAAGTATAACAATGCTTTTTTGGTAATAATTCTCAAAGCAAACAACCCAGCAATTCTAATTAGCCACAGAAGTATGTAAATTGTCATGAAGGATTACAAATACATAATAAAATTCACTAATCCATGTTCCACCACGTTAGACATTGCTTAACTTTTGCAATTTCATGAAAACTGGTGTATTCCATGCCCCATCTTCATTTTCTGCTGGCTATTAGTTTATTTCTTTGTTATTTTTGGTTTCACAAAAGAAATATATTTTAATTTACATAGTATTATTATTTTATTGTGATTATGTAGGTACACGTTATGAGCATATTTTATAATTGGATATCATTATTTTATTTCTATACTAGCTAAAACCTGGCATTTTGTCACCATTAAGGTTTTTTCTCATGGCCGGTGTCCCAATAAAAATAATAATAACACTTTTAATTGGAAGGTAACCACCAGGTAAGGTTAAAGGTTATGCTCAAAGCATTTTCTACTAACCTAACCCTCAGAGTCTTATTATTATGTGGTCACAACCATAATGAGGAAAAATTTGAAACAACGGAACCCTACGCTAGGTTGATTATCTGACTAGCGCGTTAACCACTTGATTACCAGTGCACTTGAAAATTGTATTAGATATTTTAATTTTGATAATTTTCTAGTATGTTGAAGGTGGCTTAGGGGGGGGTGAACTCTCAGTGAGAGTACCGTTTGGTATTGTAACCCCAAGAGGACATAGTCAGCCAGACATGCACAACTTTGAGTTTTATATATAGAGATTATACCTACTTAGGAAATAATTGTGATACATTGGTACAAGGTCTTGTGACATGGTGGAAATTTGATAGTGCATTTTACACTTTTGGGACAATTTTTTAATAATAAACACTCTTATTGTAAAATATAATCATGTTAACGAGTCTTATTTGAATTGTGTTGTTTAAAACAGATTAGTTATTTTCTTTTTCTTTCCAAATTTCTATAAAAAAAATTATACCCAAATTTGTGTGTGGGTATGTGTTAAAAAAACCTATTTAAAATTTATTACTTTATTTTTATACAAAAAAAATATTCTTCATGAGATTTGAATGTATGGCCTCTAAATTAAATAACTGAAATTGAATTTATGCCCAATATACATTTGTTTCTAGTATTTTTATTACTATTATTATTATTTTTTTTTTTTTTTAAATGCATATAATGGGATTCGAACCCATGACCTCAAAACCAAGAGCGTAGCATTTGATTATTATGTAGTATAATGTACAGTATAGGTAAATAGGTATGTCAACATTGTGGTAGTGAGTTACTACCCATCCACTAGAGAGCGCTACAAGTAGCTGGAAATAAGTGGAACAAATCCAGTTGACTTTGGGCAACTGACTTCCAGTTAAAAGTTGGGTTACTTTCCAGTTCATTTCCAGTTGATTTCCAGGTGGAGGTCAGGTGGAAGGTGGAAATCTCCAGCTGATTTCCAGGTGGGCAAGTAGACTTTTTCCACCTAACAGTATGGTATACATCCAGTTGACTGTGCTGTCTGGGTATGTAGTTGACCAATAAAGAGTTAAATAATAATAATAATAATAATATGAAGTATACCTATTGAAATAGTGAAAAATATACAATAATGATTAATCTTACTCAGAAAATGTCAGACCTGTTTGACTGCTGGAGAAAAGGGACTTATAAGTTTTTTTTTTTAAACAATAAATTCATTCGGTTTTTAATTATATTCATTGTTAAAAGTTCCGCTAAGTACATTTTTGTACTTTTCGGGAGTAGAAACAAGGTACATTGTATTCTATTAATAATAATAATTACCCTCAATAAAAACAAAATAAAGAAAATTACAGATATTCAGAATTATTATACAATGAGAACAAAATAAAGAGAATTACAGGTATTAAGAAATTAAAGATCACAGATTCGGGTACAAAATATAAAAACATGTTAAATATATAGAAATAATGCTCTTAAGGATTATTTACAACTAGCGGACTGCACCCTCTTCGCCAAGCCATCACACAAACACACACTACACCCACACACATACACACACACGCACACAATCACACACAC
>CM044963.1:3684390-3895747 GCA_024516035.1 Bactericera cockerelli | reverse complement strand
TCATTTTATTCAATAGGTAAATAAGAATGGGTTCAAACATATCAGACGAAGAAGATATAAAACACGGAGTCCCCACAAGGTTTCGTCCTTTCGCCATTTTTGTTCAAACTATACTCTGGGATCTATGTTCAAACTAATTTTTAAAAAGGCATATAGGAGGTACAACCTGAGGAATAGAAGTAACAAGCAAAGACTCAAAACTGATAATCAACTAAATCAACAATCTTATAAGACGTGCAGATGATAAATACTTACCTAATCACAAAAAGCAATAGTGAACTTCTATCCATCATCAACCTAGTCACGCAAACATGTGAAAACTATGGTTTTAAATTGAAGGCAAAAAAGAACAAGGTCGCAAGTAGAGAATTCATTAGAACTTTCTTTACCAATCAAAGGATATGTATGATACTGATACACAGTTGAAAAGAACCCAAGTAATGGCATACTTGGCCACTGATGTGAAGACTGGGATCTAGGATGAGAAATTAAGATCAGCACTGAGAAAGCAAGGTTAACACTTCTAGAAATTTCACGATTGTTAGAGTATCTTCTCTCTTTACTTTAGGGGCAGAGTTGAACAGCTATCTCACCCTGCTGAATAAATTAGAGGCATTTGAGATGTGTAGGTATATACCGAAGAATCAAAGAGCCAATTTTAATAAAATAAAATTGGCCCTAAGTTTACGGAACAAGTTCCTTTTGAACAAAAAAAGTATCTTGAAATTAAAATTATAAATCCTAGATCTTACAATTTTAAAATACTTAAAACTTCGACTACAAATACCTACCTACTTGTAAATTTTATTTTATGAAGTTTACGGAACAAGTTCCATTTTTACAAAAAATATCTTGAAATTAAATTTAAAATCCTAGATCTTACAGTTTTAAAATATTTAAAAATACGGCTACAAATACTTACCTACTTGTAAAATTAAACAGTCCAAAGTACGAAGTCAGAAACGAAACTAAATTCATCCTTTGCACAGAAAAAGACATCGACTCCAGCACAATTCCTTGTGCCAGATTTGAAAAAACTTGACAGTATTCCCAAGAAAATTATGTGAAAATTCATCCTGGATATAAGAGAATTATCTAAAGGTAAAATTAACCTAAAAATCGTTATAAGTAAAGGAAAATAACGTCTGTATAAGAGAAACCTGTATATAAAAGGAAAAAATACCAGTCCCTTGAGTTTTCTTATATCCAGGTTTGACTAAATATCAAGTAAGACAGGTGTAGCTAGTGTTAGTGTTTTTTATGTAGGTAAAACATTATTGTAAATTGTGTAAAATATTTTTATGTATAAATATCACAATAAATATATGAATTGAATTGACTGTACTGCATAAAAAAAAATATAATAAGGCGGTGACACACTCACCGGTGGAAACACGCTGTCGGTGACCGACACCGGTCTGCCTAGACTCAGCGGAGAGGAGCGCTGCGAGTGAGAGAGGAAGGGGGGAGGAGTGGCGCTGGTGTCCCGACCGTCCGACACTGCCTGCCCCGTCATCTGGCCTGGAGACATCTGGAAAAAAAACAAAGAAAACATTTTATTTATTTACACTTTATTTTTTTTTTAAACAATCATCAACAACAAAAAAATAACAATAAATTAAAAAAAAAAAACTTAGAAGTATGTACAAAAAGAAATAAAGATCAATATTAATTTTTAATTACAATTGCTTTGTAATCCGGGGCGAAGTTAATGCCTTAGGCATTCTCTGCCACTTAACCATGAAGAGAAGAGAAGTAAAGTAAGGGTGAAAGAGATTGCCATAGGCAATAACCCTGCCCTTTAGTTAGGACATATGTTCCTATATATTTTTCTATTCTTTTTCATTTTTATTGTATATATTGTTTCCATTTTTTTCTTTGTTAAAATAATTATTTGTATTAAACATACGTCCATTTACATCTAATAAAGTATTGAATAAAAATAAAAAGTAGCCTTTATTGAAGAAATTAAATTACAATGAACACCATCGCATTGGTAGTCAAGTGGTTAACGCTCTGGTCTGGTAATCCAGGTATCGTAGGGATCCGTTGGTTCGAATCCCACCCAGTGCAATAATTTTTCCTCATTCATTTGAGTTTGTGACCACATAATAATAAGACTCTGAGGGTGTTGTGTGGTAGAATATGCTTGGAGCATTAACCTCGCCTGGTGGTTGGTTACCTTCCACTAAAGAGTGTTCTTATTATTATTATTACAAATAAATTGAACCTATTCGTTGGGAGAAAAAAAAATCGTTGTCAATGTGACAATTGGTGACAGTTCTCGTTAAGCAAAGTCCAGCGAGGTTAGCACTTAGGGCCGAATTATGAAACAGGATTATTATTACTAATACCACACTATCCCTTAACGCATCCTCTAGTTGGAATTTCAACCAATCACAGCGCATTTATATCAGCTGTAATATAATAGTGGCTGAGATTAACAAATCCTAAATATTTAATCATGTTTCATAATTCGAGCCTTAGATGGATGAACGTTCAAATTCGAACCCTTGTGATGCTGGCTATTCCCTGCCCCACTCAGGCTTGGTCAATTCGAATGGAGGGTGAAAGCCCCGTTGTGATATGATCATGCAGTTGTAAGCGGCGTTAAAACCCAAAAAAAAACTCTACAAAAAAACCAAAAAACCCGTTTGAGTAATGGAACTTCTTGTCTCGAGCCGACAGTCTAAATAAAGCACTACTATACTATACTTTTTTTTTGTAAGATCCCTCCATCCACCCCTGTTGGTCGATTGAAAGGGGGCACCTGCTGGCAATAGCCTCAATCCCCCGTTCAAACCTACGTACAGTCATCTTACTTTTTCTTCAAATTATACTATACTATACGTTCTCCCTCTCACCTGTTGCATCTGGTTCTGTAGCGTCACATTTCGTCTCCTCTCGCTCTCGAGCGCCGCTGTCTGGACGCTGAGTCGCTGCTCCAGGGCGCTACAGCAGCGTCTGCACTCCGCCAGCTCCTCGTGAAGGGACGCTACCTGAGCGTCCTTTGCTTGGAGGGCGCTGAAATTCAAATCACATTTATCTTAGACAGAAAATGTGAGACCTGTTTGACTGCTGAAGAGTAAAGGGACTTTTAGGTCTTACCTCGGCAGAAGAAACAAGGAGGCATACTACGGAATGAGCAGGCTACAACAGAGACCACAAGCGTCTACAGTAGCGCCTGTTTCATGGCTACGAAATAAAAAAGGCTGTGAAACACTCATCTTTTTAAAATAAATAAAAAATAGGTAAATTATATTCTAGTATACCTCCTCAATTTTAATTGTACAATATCAACATACTTTGCTCAGTGGTTCAGCACTCGCTTGCCATGCACAAGGTCCCGTTCGATCCCCCGAGCCGACAAAAAAATTGTATCCTACATTTGGTTACAGTTATTTGTTAAGGATCCGGTAAGCTCGTGTTGACCAAGCACCTAACTGGGAAGTATTGTGTCAATTCTCGCTAAACAGAGGGGAGGCATACTAAGGGATGGGCAAGCTACAACACAGACCACAAGCGTCTACAGTAGCTCCTGTTTCGTGGCAACGAAATAAAAAAGGCTGTGAAACACACATCGTCATGCAGGGCTAAAAAAAGGCTCTCTATCTCTCCCATTCTACATCCTCATCAGGGCTCAGCAGTTGCTCCCCAGTCTCAGCAATCCTATGTCACTCTTCCTCTCTTATCTCTACACATCCCTATGCTCACTCTTACCTCTCCTTATCTCTCCACATCCCTATGCTCATACCTTCCTTACTCTCCTCTATAGGCTATACTGTCCTCAGTCTCACCATCTATGCTCACTCTTACCTCTCCTACTCTCCCATCTTCTCCACATCCTCATGCAGGGCTAGCAACTGCTCCCTCAGTCTCAGCACATCCCTATGCTCACTCTTACCTCTCCTTATCTCTCCCCATCTTCTCCACATCCTCATGCAGGGCTAGCAACTGCTCCCTCAGTCTCAGCACATCCCTATGCTCACTCTTACCTCCTTCTTATTTCTCCACATCCTCATGCAGGCTAGCAGCTGCTCCTCAGTCTCAGCACATCCCTATGCTCACTCTTACCTCTCCTTATTTCTCCACATCCTCATGCAGGGACTAGCAGCTGCTCTCCTCAGTCTCAGCACATCCCTATGCTCACTCTTACCTCTCCTTATCTCTCCCCATCTTCTCCACATC
Organism: Bactericera cockerelli; assembly: GCA_024516035.1. NCBI lineage: Eukaryota > Metazoa > Arthropoda > Insecta > Hemiptera > Triozidae > Bactericera > Bactericera cockerelli. The sequence goes on along the minus strand of CM044963.1, from coordinate 3,891,559 downwards.
CTCATGCAGGGCTAGCAGCTGCTCCCTCAGTCTCAGCACATCCCTATGCTCACTCTTACCTCTCCTTATCTCCCACTTCCACTCCTCATGCAGGGCTAGCAGCTGCTCCCTCAGTCTCAGCACATCCCTATGCTCACTCTTACCTCTCCTTATCTCTCCACATCCTCATGCAGGGCTAGCAGCTGCTCCCTCAGTCTCAGCACATCCCTATGCTCATCTTACCTCTCCTTATTGATCTCTCCACATCCTCATGCAGGGCTAGCAGCTACTCCTCAGTCTCAGCACATCCCTATGCTCACTCTTACCTTTCTTATCTCTGCCCATCTTCTCCACATCCTCATGCAGGGCTAGCAGCTGCTCTCTCAGTCTCAGCACATCCCTATGCTCACTCTTACCTCTCCCTATCTTCTCCACATCCTCATGCAGGGCTAGCAGCTGCTCTCTCAGTCTCAGCACATCCCTATGCTCACTCTTACCTCTCCTATCTCTCCACATCCTCATGCAGGGCTAGCAACTGCTCTCTAGTCTCAGCACATCCTATGCTCACTCTTACCTCTCCTCATCTTCTCCACATCCTCATGCTAGGGCTAGCAGCTCTCCTCAGTCTCAGCACATCCCTATGCTCACTCTTACCTCTCCTTATCTCTCCACATCCTCATGTAGGGCTAGCAGCTACTCCCTCAGTCTCAGCACATCCCTATGCTCACTCTTACCTCTCCCTTATCTCTCCACATCCTCATGCAGGACTAGAGCTGCTCCCTCAGTCTCAGCACATCCCTATGCTCATACTTACCTCTCCTTATCTCTCCCCATCTTCTCCACATCCTCATGCAAGGGACTAGTAGCTGCTCCCTCAGTCTCAGCACATCCCTATGCTCACTCTTACCTCCCCTTATCTCCCCATCTTCTCCACATCCTCATGCAGGGCTAGCAGCTGCTCTCTCAGTCTCAGCACATCCCTATGCTCACTCTTACCTCTCCCATCTCTCCACATCCTCATGCAGGGCTAGCAGCTGCTCTCTCAGTCTCAGCACATCCCTATGCTCACTCTTACCTCTCCTTATCTCTCCACATCCTCATGTAGGGCTAGCACTACTCCCTCAGTCTCAGCACATCCCTATGCTCACTCTTACCTCTCCTATCTCTCCACATCCTCATGCAGGCTAGCAACTGCTCTCTGAGTCTCAGCACATTCCTATGCTCACTCTTACCTCTCTCCCATCTTCTCCACATCCTCATGCAGGACTAGCAGCTGCTCTCTCAGTCTCAGCACATCCCTATGCTCACTCTTACCTCTCCTTATCTCTCTCCCCATCTTCTCCACATCCTCATGCAGGACTAGCAGCTGCTCCCTCAGTCTCAGCACATCCTATGCTCACTCTTACCTCTCCTTATCTCTCCCATCTTCTCCACATCCTCATGCAGGGCTAGCAGCTGCTCTCTCAGTCTCAGCACATCCCTATGCTCACTCTCCAGCTGGGATTGGAGAGCGGAGATTCTGGTGGAGGTGGAGATGGAAGACTCCTTGGCTGTTCGCTCCAGGTGTTTCAGACTCGTCACTCGGGCTTGTAGCTCGTCTGAGAGGCACAGAAGAAGAGAGAGATGGTTGGTTTAGAAAGAAACAGATGAAGAGGTAGTTATCTCCTTTAGGTGTTAGATACCGGATATACGGGCTTGTAACTCGTCTGAGAGACACAGAATATATTTTACAGCTTATTTAAAACACAAACGATAATACAGCATAATAATAATAACAACACTCTTTAGTGGAAGGTAACCACCAGGCGAGGTTAATGCTCAAACCATTTTCTACCCCTAACCCTCAGAGTCTTATTATTATGTGGTTACAAACTCAAATTAATGAGAAAAAATTCATGCACTGAGTGGGATTCGAACCAACGGACCTGATGGGATTTGGGAACAAACGGAAATGAGATTCGACGCTACCTGGATTACCGGACAAGCGCGTTCACCACTTGTATATCAGTAATGATGTTTTAAATATTTAAAAAAAAAATTAAATACTTGTTTTCTTCTTTAATGTTCTCTATTTAATTGGTATTCTTTTTTCTTTCTATGCTTTTTAAAGATAGTAATGAATTATTTTCAGAAATTATTGTTTGGCAAATTTCGTTCAAAATCGAACATTCCATACCGAATGTTTGAAAGAATTTGACAACATTCTTGGAAATAGAGAAGATGGTTGGTTTAGAAAGATAGAGAAATAAAGAGTTAGTTATCCGCTTTAGGTGTTTTTTTTTTTTTCCTTTGTGACTTGTTTTTAATTTTTAATTTTAGACCATAAAAATTGCATAAAGCAGCTCCTATAGATATACGATTTTATCTGCCAGTCCACCTTGATATTTTTAATTTAGTTTTTCATCTTGTGTATGATAGGTACCAAAATTTTCAAAAATGGACCCTAAAGTAGGTATATGTTGATTGGGCCACTTTTCCCTTCTTTTTGAAAAGTATGAGTATCAAAATGTCAACTGGGGTGACCCTTCTTTTATTTTTAAATTTCTTAACTTACAACTTGGTTATTGTTTTAGATTTATATTTGACATCAGGTTTATGTTGGGGCCTTTATCCTTCTTTTTTTATGTTTGTGGTGAGGTGACCCTTCTTTTGAGGTTTGTGTGTACTTAAAATAACATTGTTTACTTAGATATTAGGTATATTGACATCAGGGTTTATGTTTTTGTTGGGGCCTATATCCTTCTTTTGAGTATAATAACCCTTTATGTTTGTAGTGAGGTGACTCTTCTTTTGGACTTAGATATATTTGACATTAGGTTTTATGTTTGTGAATTTGACCTTCTTTTGTATATAGGAAAACGTAACCATATAGTTTTTATTATGCGGATGTGCCCCATCTTTTCATGATCGGTGTTGGAGGAATGAGTTGGTTTGTATCCTCCCTCCCCACTCCCAGTTGTTTTGGATATTTTTGTGTGATAAGAGGTTTACTCTATTTAACCATTGACAGTGGTGTTTGGTTACTTTGTTGTCTTAAGATGTGATTGTTACTTTCAAGGTTTTCATTGTTCATGAGGTTGACCTTGTTATTTTTAAATTTCCATTTTTTTCTAGATTATTTGATTAATGTTTATCTTAATTTCTAAGTGTAAATGGATTTTTATTTGGTAGGGTTAGTACTTTACTACCTATGTTTCGGTTTTTGTATCTTTTTCCTAACTTGTGTGGGTTGTATAGGCCTAGGTTTTTGAGGAGTATATTTTCACTGTTTTTTGTGTTTTCTGCAAATTTTACTATTAACCTGTTTTGAAATTCTTTCAATGTTTCTATCTGTCCATCTTTGTGTATTTTATCTTCCTTTTCAGTTCTTTCTCTCTCTAAGATTGTTTTGAGGGCTCCGTTTTGTATCCGTTGTAAGATTTTGTGATGCGTTTTAGCTGCTTTTATCCAGGCTGGTGAGGCGTAAGTTATGACGTCTTATAAGTGATTTGTATAATAAGAGTTTAAGATTTCTTTTTAATTTCGATTTTGGGTTTATAAGTCTGTATATTTTACCTAGTCCTATTCTTGCTTTATTTCTCATATATTTTGTGTTTTCTGCCCATGTCAATTTATTGTCTAATATGGTACCCAGGTACTTCACCTTTTTCTTCCATTCAATTGGTGTTTTATTGAATGTTGGTTTACTTATATTAGATACCTGATATACAGGCTTGTAACTCGTCTGAGAGGCACAGAACAAGAGAGAGAGATGGTTTGTTATAAATCTATATTTTTTAATCACATATGTTGTGGGATGTGGGAGCTCAGCTTAACGAAACTCCGAATGTCGTCGTTTTCCAATATCCATATCCATACAAAATAGCAACTCATTTTTCTCATTATCTCGTTAAGTCTCACTCTCTGTAAATTTGTATTTCTTTGGGGAAGAGAGATTCCCAATTAAAAGTCAACCTTTAGACTGGGAATTCTGTAAATTAAAAAAAAAAAACAATAAAAATTTGTAATATTATCAATTTCTCTCTCTCTCTCTCTCACTTACTTATCGTCTCATTCAGTCGTCTCTCCTCTCTCTCCCACGCCTCGCTCTCTCTCGCGTGAGAGGCGGAGAGAGTTTCGATTTCTCGAGCGAGCGGTGAGGCGGTGCTGATCATCGACTCGGCCAGAGCTTCAGCCCTGAGTTGTGCTTCCTCGAGACGACGGAGCGTGGCGAGGTTCTCCCGACGCAACGCCTCGATCTGCCTGCGAACACACGAGAGAGAAGCAGAAATAATAATAAAAAAAAACTCAGCATTGAATTACCTTTTATAATTGTTACCTACCTATTATTTTTTTTTATCATTATCTGACCTGGTTGCAGGGTTTTCAGTGAAACCTTTACAATTAACACTGCGACCTAATATTAGATCTATTGTGACCAGTTGATTCTATTTGGTTTTAACGTCCTGACTGAGATAGATAGGCAGGATGGGGGTTTTACCCTCCATTCGCTGGGAATCGTCCCAGCTACCCACATTAACCTCACCCAGCCTGGGTAGGGCCGGTAATGTCAGCCTCACGTGTTTGGGTGGAACAGAATTTTCGTCGAAAAGTCTGCCCCAACCGGGAGTTGAACTCGGGAACTCTAGACTACGGGCAGTAGTCACAACCATTACGCCACGGAGGCTTTTTGACTCACTGACTTGGACGTTCGTATATACAGGGTGACTCACTAGCTTGGATGCTCGTATATACGAGCATCACTGACTTGGATGCTCGTATATACAGGGTGACTCACTAGCTTGGATGATCCTAGATACAGGGTGACTCACTGGCTTGGATGCTCGTATATACAAAGTGACTCACTGGCTTGGATGCTCCTACATACAGGGTGACTCACTCACTGGCTTGGATGCTCGTATATACAGGGTGACTCACTGACTTGGATGCTCGTATATACAGGGTGACTCACTGGCTTGGATGCTCCTACATACAGGGTGACTCACTCACTGGCTTGGATGCTCGTATATACAGGGTGACTCACTGACTGGGATGTTCGTATATACAGGGTGACTCACTAACATGAATGCTCATATATACAGGGTGACTCACTGATTTGGATGCTCGTATAGTCAAGTGGTTAACGCGCTAGTCTGGTAATCCAGGTAGCTTAGGGATCCGTTGGTTCGAACCCCACCCAGTGCATGAAATTTTCCTCATTAATTTGAGTTTGTGACCACATAATAATAAGACTCTGAGGGTTAGGTGGTAAAAAATGCTTTGAGCATTAAACTCGCCTGGTGGATGCCTTCCACTAAAGAGTATTATTATTATTATTATTATTATATATATAAAACAGAAAAAAGGACTACCTACCTACCTATGTTTGTTTGTTTGTTTGTCCGGAGTTGTTTAGCCAAAACGGTAAGAGATAGCGAAAAATGTCTCAGAATTGACCCCCCCAAAACCATTATCGCTTTGTCCAGAAAAATTATAAAAAGTTCAAAAAGGCATTGCTGTCCAGCAGTACGGCCATGCCTTAGTAAATTTGAAATTTAGTCCCGTTGCAAAGCACGGGCAAACGGCTAGTATATTTATTTTTTATTATTATTTTTTTTTTTTTCTAAATATATTTTATTTAATTTAGCATTTAATATACATTTTTGTATGTGTGCTGGGTACAAGGTACGTGATATTTATATCAAGAAAAAAAAATAATCAGGTGGTAGATAAAGGTAACTGATACAATATCAGGACTAGTGGATAAAAAAAAAAAAAAAATGGTACAGAAAAATGCTTGTATATTTACCAGGATGGATACTTGTATACGTATATACAGTATGACTCACTGGCTTGGATGCTCGTACATACAGGGTGACTCACTGACTTGGATGCTCATATATACAGGGTGACTCACTGACTAGGATACTCCTATATACAGGGTGACTCACCTCGTGTGTTCCTGCTCGCCGCTCACGAGGCTGTGTCGCAGCTGGTCTAGGCTCGCCTCCACCTCCTCCCGCCTCCCCGCCTCCGCCCGCACCTCCGCCTCCAGCTCCAGCCTCAGCCTCGCCTCCACACGGGAGGTGTTGGCCGCCAGACTCGTCTCCATCTCGGCCAGAGCGGCCGTGCGGCTCTGTAGCTCTCTGTGAACCAATGCAAAATAAGTTATATAAATGGGAATACATCCCGTCAATTCTTGTTAAAAAAGAAAAAAAAAAAAGTTAAGTTAAGTTATCATATTTGTGTTAATCACTTTCGTGATATCACAACTACTCAAACTCGCTTTACTAAATCTACGCTGAAACCGGGACTTGAACCACCGACCTCCAGGTTACAAGTATGCCGCCTTATCGATCAAGCTACTGAGGTCGGTCAATGCAAAATAATAATAATACACGTTGGTCAAAAAGTACTTTTTCTATGTATAACATTCTTGTGTGGTGTGTATGAACAATTTAACATAGATGTTGACATGCACCAATAATTTTATTTTTTTACCGACCTCAGTAGCTTGATCGATAAGGCGGTGGACTTGCAACCTGGAGGTCGGTGGTTCAAGTCCCGGTTACAGCGTGAATTTAGTAATGCGAGTTTGAGTAGTTGTGATATCACGAAAGTGTATAACACAAATATGATAACTTTTAAAAGTACTTTTCCTATGTATAAAATTCATATATGGTGTGTAAGACCAATTGACCATAGATGTTGACATGCACCACTATAATCTAATAAAAGATAGATAGATCGATAAAATTCATATTTTTTTTTCCTTCTTCTTATTTTACGACGGCGGCGTAACAAGGTGGTTAGCCTATCGTAGCTACCAGCCTCCGTGGCGTGATGGTTAAGACTTCTGTCCGCAGTCACCATGGCGGAGTGAGTTAGCGCGCGCTAGGCATTGCACTCACGGTGACCTGGGTTCGATCTCCAGCGGAGCAGGAACTTTTCTGCTCTGTACTTGGATGTTCGGGGTCCACTCATACCTCGTGAGGAAAAATGAGTAGTTACTTGTTTAGTTACTTGTAGTAGTTACCAGTGGCGGCATTACCGGAGTAAAAAGAAATTCATGTAATAGAATAATTCGAAAAAGTGAAGGAGGCTCTTAGTAATGCTGCGCTACCCACAAAAATTGTGAAGAAGCCTTGTGCTTAACCACAAATAAAATCATACATACTTACTGCCCGTAGTCCAGAGATCCCGAGTTCGATTTCCGATTGGGCGAGTTTTGAGAGTCTATGCGAATAGAGGTGAAGGTAGATAACATTCATTTACTTTTTTAGGGTATACGCCGCTTTCAACTGGATGGTCATATCACGACGCCAACGGAGGTTTTACCCTCCTCTTCTTCATCTTTGCCTTTTCCCACACCTAATTGGGGTCGGAATTGTCCAACCTCATGGTTGAGGTTGGTTGGTTATGGCACATTTGAACGGCTGGATGTGCTTCCTAACGGCAACGATTCTATTCAATTCAACGTCCTGATTAGGACGGGGGTTTTACCCTCCATCCGCTGGAAACTTACAAACTAGGTACTCAAATCAACCTCACCCAGCCTGAGTGGGGCCGGGAGTAGTACTGAGACTCTATGAGAGTGGAGGTCAGGTTGTCTAGTTGTTGCTGCAAGGAGGTCAATATCTCGTTCCATCCGCTGGAAACTTACCAACCAGGTACTCAAATGAACCTCACCCAGCCTGACTGGGGGGCGGGAGTAGATAGCTGATCACTTACTTCTGAGACTCTATGAGCGTGGAGGTGAGGTTATCCAGTTGTTGCTGCAAGGAGGTCACATCTTGCTCCATCCACTGGAAACTTACACACCAGGTACTCAAATGAACCTCACCCAGCCTGAGTGGGGGCCGGGAGTAGCCAGCTGATCACTTACTTCTGAGACTCTATGAGAGTGGAGGTGTAATTGTCTAGTTGTTGCTGCAAGGAGGTCACAGCTCGCTCCATCCGGTGGGAAACTTACCAACCAGGCTACTTCAATGAACCTCACCCAGCCTGACTGGGGGCCGGGAGTAGCTAGCTGATCACCTACTTCTGAGACTCTATGAACGTGGAGGTGAGGTTGTCTGTTTGTTGCTGCAGGGAGGTCACATCTCGCTCCATCCGGTGGGAAACTTACAAACCCGTTACTCAAATGAACCTCACCCAGCCTGACTGGGGGCCGGGAGTAGCCAGCTGATCACTTACTTCTGAGACTCTATGAGCGTGGAGGTCAGGTTGTCTAGTTGTTGCTGCAAGGAGGTCACATCTCGCTCCATCCGCTGGGATACTTACAAACCAGGCTACTCAAATGAACCTCAACCAGCCTGAGCGGGGCCGGGAGTAGCCAGCTGATCACTTACTTCTGAGACTCTATGAGCGTGGAGGTCAGGTTGTCTAGTTGTTGCTGCAAGGAGGTCACATCTCGCTCCATCCGCTGGGATACTTACAAACCAGGCTACTCAAATGAACCTCAACCAGCCTGAGCGGGGCCGGGAGTAGCCAGCTGATCACTTACTTCTGAGACTCTATGAGCGTGGAGGTCAGGTTGTCTAGTTGTTGCTGCAAGGAGGTCACATCTCGCTCCATCCGCTGGGATACTTACAAACCAGGCTACTCAAATGAACCTCAACCAGCCTGAGCGGGGCCGGGAGTAGCCAGCTGATCACTTACTTCTGAGACTCTATGAGCGTGGAGGTGAGGTTGTCCAGTTGTTGCTGCAAGGAGGTCACATCTCTCTCCATTCGGTGGGAAACTTACAAACCCGGTACTCAAATGAACCTCACCCAGCCTGACTGGGGCCGGGAGTAGCCAGCTGATCACTTACTTCTGGGACTCTATGAGCGTGGAGGTGAGGTTGTCTAGTTGTTGCTGCAGGGAGGTGACGTCTCTCTCCAGACGAGCATTGGTCTTGCTGAGCTGATTGACAGCTTCGATCTGGCTCCTCTCTACTTCTTCCTGCAAATATTATGTTTTTCATAAGTTTTTAAGATTATGAACCATGAACTTGTACTTTTATTAACAGTTTTTATTAGTTTATGTGAGGAGTAAATTCATACTTTCTCACATAAAGTATGAATTTACTAATACACAAAGATTATTATTAATCTTTGTGTCATTATTATTATTATTGAATTATTTATCAGACAACGGACATATGTACAGCACAAATAACAATTACAAAGAAAAAAATGTAAACAATATTCTAGAATCGAGATACCGACATTCTAGAATCAGCTGTTTGAATTTTAATAATGACTTTAATGTTGATCTCATCAACAATAAAGGACCAATTTGTTTCAATTATGCGACAAAAATTCAAATTTAATACTCAAGTAGAAGCTTCATCGGTCAATTAATATTTGTGAAACCAAAAGGTGAAAAAAATGAAAATCAAAGTTCCTACCTTGCCTGTCCCGGTAGCTCAGTGGTCAAGGCGTCTGACTGGTAATCCAGAAGTCACGGAGACTTTTTCTTTATAAGCCATTAAACACTTGGGAAACTGCAAGCTAGCCTGGTTTGTAAGGGTTGGATAGTCTGTTCTCTGTTTATACTCCTCTAGCGAGACACTGGTCTTCTCCCTGATTAACGTCCCCCAGCAAGACATTATTATTATGTGCCGACAAAAATTTGTATTCTTAATTTGTTTACAATTGTTTGTAAGGGATACCTTCCGGTACGCTCGTGTTGACCCAGCACCTAAATGGGAAGTATTGTGTCACTTCTCGCCCATCAGAGGGGAGGCATACTACGGGATGGGCAGGCTACAACACAGACCACAAGCGTCTACAGTAGCTCCTATTTCACGGCTACGAAATAAAAAAGGCTGTGAAACACTCATCTTTTTAAAAACTAAAAAAAAATATATTACCTTGGCTTGAACGAGTTTCTGCAGCCTCTCCAGGTCGCCGGCCCGAGTCTCGAGCTCTGCCCGCAGCGAGTCCCGGGCTCTATTCGCCTCCTTCTCAGCGGCTCTCAACCTGCGGACACTGGTGGTCAGCAGCATCTGCTGGCGAGACAGAGCGGCGCCCTCCGTGCGGAGCTGGGCGATGATCTCGTCCTTGTCTTCGTCCGAGCGCTGACTGCTGGCCGCCAGCCTCGTGGCCTGGGGGCGGGGCAATCGTATTATTATTATTATTAAGAAAAATAAAATGGCAAAAAGAAACAAGATGAATTCTTCACAGCCTCCCTTTATTTGGTAGCCATGAAACAGCTGAAGAAAAGTACAATATGACTAATGAAAAAAAAAAAAAAAAAAAAAAATCTGGTGTAAACATCACACGACTTTCCTTATCCCCCAAAAAAGAGTCGAATTCCGCCACTGGTGACTCAACGGTAACAGATAACTAAAAACCAATGCCAAATTCGTAATCAGCACTTCAAAATCATTGAATTTGATATGTCACAACCCCCATTTAGGATGAATAATAAAAAAAGTTAGTCAAAGCGGGCCCCCCCTGAATACCGGTAAATTGGGGCCGAGTTCCAAAAAGTTCAAGATATCAAAAAAATGATCAGAATAGACCCCTATTATTTTTTTAATCTAAGAAAATGTTGTTCCCTAAAAATTTTTGTATCTTTAACCAATTTAAAGAAGCGGCGCTTGCGGCTAGCATTTGCGGCCCTGTGGCCGCAGAATGCGGCCGATTTCAATCAAAAGTTTCGTGGTTCGTCTGGTGTATAAAATTAATTTGTGTACCAAATTTCAAGTTTCTAGCTTTTACCGTTCTTGAGATATCCTGTTTACACACAGACAGACAGACGCACGGACCAATGGCTGAAAACAACTTTTTTGGTATCCTGAGGCCATGATTCGTCCAGAAATGTGAAAAACTGGGTAGGTCAAATTTTCGACGAATACAATACTTTCCTTATTATAAGATAAGGAAAGTAAAAAGTTAGTCCAAGCGGGTCCCCCCCACAAGACAATTAAATTGGGGCCGGGTTCCAAAAAGTTAAAGATATCAAAAAAATGATCAGAGTGAACCCCTATTATTTTTTTAATTTGAGAAAATGTTGTTCTCTAACTTTTTTTGTATCTTTAACCAATTCAAAGAAGCGGTGCTCACGGCCAATATTTGCGGCCCTGCGGCCGCAGAATGCGGCCGATTTCAACCAAAAGTTTCATGGTTCGTCTGGTGTATAAAATTAATTACCATACCAAATTTCAAGTCTCTAGCTCTTACCGTTCTTGAGATATCCTGTTCACACACACACACACACACACACACACACACACACACACACACACACACACACACACACACACACACACACACACACACACACAGACACACACACAGACAGACGCACGGACCAATGGCTGAAAACAACTTTTTTCGTATCCTGAGGCTATCCTGGGTAGGTCAAATTTTCGACGAATACAATACTTTCCTTATTATAGGATAAGGAAAGTAAAAAAAAGATGAATTATTCACAGCCTCCCTTTATTTGGTAGCCATGAAACAGCTGAAGAAAAGTACAATATGACTTTAAGGCTTGGGTGGAAGAGATTGCCACAGGAAATAACCCCGCCTTTTACGTAGGACATTAGTTTCATTATCTTTTTTGTTCTTGTTTCTTTGTTCAATCTATTGATTTTTTCTTTATAATTTCATTGTATTTTACTGAATATATTTTTGTCTTACCTAATAAAGCGTAGTATAATAATAATATGACTGAACTTATAGACTAAAGAGGAACACAATGTTTAGCAACGTCCAACGAGGTAAAGACTAAGATGATTAACCATTCAAATTCGAACCCTGGCTAGCTGCTAGCTATTGCCGGCCCAACTCAGGCGGTGTGAGGTTAACTGTGGGAAACTGGTTTAAGAGTTTTCTAGCTAGAACTAGGCTAAAACCCGACAATTTGTCGTTGTTTAAGGCTTTTGCCCATGGTTGGGGTTCACGCACCTAAATAGCAAAAGATGACTTGGTGCCAAATATGTTGTCATTTGGTTTAGCTCTGTGTCGGGGCTAAGTGGCAGATAATGCCTGAGGCATTAACTTCGCCAAGGCTAACAATTCCCTTACCCCATGAAAAGCTGCTCCAAAATTGTGCAACTGAGAATAATAATAATAATAATAATAATCTCCTTATCAACACTTTAATACTTCTATGTTTGCTACTGCTAGCCCATAGAATAATCTTTATTACCATAATATCTATAAATATGAGAAATAAAACGAATAATAATATAATAATAATAAATCATTAGTTTTATTTTTCATATTTTTCTTTATACAGAGGACCTATCCTAAGCCATTTTTATTTGGCTTCTGTTAAAAAAAAAAAAAAAAAACAATTAAAAAAAAAACTGTTTTTTTTTTACCTAAGCCATTTTTATTTGGCTTCTGTTTAAAAAAAAAAACTGTTTTTTTTTATCCACCGCGGGACTCGAACCCTCACTCACCTCCACCTGCCTCCTCAGGTTCTCCTTCTCCGTCATGACCTGCTGGTGCTGCTTCTCCAGACTCGCCAGCCTCTGCGTGAACTCCGCGTTCATCCGGGCCATGCTGTCCTTCTCCCTGCGACCAACACAACAAACATTATGAATAAATAATAATAATAATGTGTTTTATTGTACATTTCTTTTACTTTACATAGTTACATATAAGATATAGCACATAGGAAAAGAAATATTATAGTGAAACTGCATGTTTTACACAGACTTGTCACACCTAGAGACCCAGTATAGTATGGGTCTCTTGTTTTTGTGAAGTACATGTCACTTTTCTGTTTATACTGACTAAAATAGAGAGGTTAGTTGATGGAATGGATATTCAGAATCATTACCTGCTGATGAGAGCAAATAAGCTCGAAACAGCTGTCCAGGTATGTTCTGATATTCATGTACATCTAGTACAACATCTCACTTTTCTGTTCATACAGACTATACTGACATGAAAAAAGAAATATAGAAAGAAATAATGGTCAAATAATGGATAAAATCCCAATAGAATAGGTACCATTGGGCTCAAAATGATGGACTTGAAAAATACAAATTCATGTCAAAATTTTTGAAAAAAAGAAAGGAAGGAAGAGCGTTCATCCGAGCCATGCTGTCCTTCCCCCTGGTGTCCAACACAACCAACATTATGAATAAATGAAGAAAAAAAAGGAAATGAATAAATGAAGAAAGAAAGTAATCTGGCCCAACCCAGGCTGGGTGAGGTAAATGTGTAAGGGTTGGGTTGAAGAGATTGCCATAGGCAATAACCCCGCCCTTTAGTTAGGACATGTGTAAATATTTTGTTTTTTTTTTCTTGTTTATATTATGTCAATTTTTATATTTAATTTTTACCATTATTTGTATGTATATAATATGTTCTACTAATAAAGAATTTCTAAATAAATAAATGTGAGTAGCAGGTCTGTGAGTTTCCTGCGAATCCCCGTCGTGATATGAACATGCAGTTGAAAGCGACGTTAAAACCAAATTAAAAAAAAAGATCCTGTTTCATAATGTGGCCCCTCAGAAGGCGGCCACAACGAGGACCCTGGTGTAGGGCCAGTAAAATAATCTAACCATACTATTGAATGTAAGCGGCCACAACGGAGTGTCGAAAATCGTCTATTCTATATCAACCTGTAATAATAATAATAACACTCTTTAGTGAAAGGTAATCACCAGGCGAGGTTAATGCTCAAAGCATTTTCTACTACCTAACCCTTAGAGTCTTATTATTATGTGGTCACTAACTCAAATTAATGAGGAAAAATTCGTGCACTGGGTGGGATTCGAACCAACGGATCCCTACGCTACCTGGAGTACCAGACTAGCGCGTTAACCACTTGACTACTAGGGCACGGACTTATTTTTTTTTTTTTTTGGCTTTCTTTAAAGTGGCAGAGTTCTCACATGTGAGCTCTTCCACTCAACCAGTATCTATTTTTTTAACGCGCGTTAACCACTTGACTACCAGTGCACATTGTAGGTACCAGGGTCTGGGGTCTAGGGTCTAGGCCAGGGTCCTACTTAATCTTCGCCTAGCCATACTTACAGTTTCAGTTTGGAGTTGACCTCGTTGAGTTCGCTGTGTTGCTTACTCAGACTCACGAGTTTCAGTTCTCTCGCTTCCAGCACTTCCGTCATTTCAGAGATTTTCTGGAATAATAATAATAATAATAAAATCGCATTATTTATACTGCCCGATTAGGACTATTAAAGTCCCATTACTCCAGTAGTAAGCCCAATACATATTATTATGTGGTAAAAATCCCGAGTGGGAGGATAACTTATCATGTCCCGGCTGGGTTTCGAACCCACGAACTCTGGAATCTTTGGATTCACAGAGTGCCGCCTTTACCACTGAGTTTTACGCACTAAAAGGTAAAAGAACAATAAAATAATTTCAATTATTATTTATTAAATTAGTAGGTACCTCGCCATTTTCAACGTGAAAAAATATCATCACTACTCTTTCGAAATTAAAAAAAAAAACCAAAGTTGCTTAGGAGGTAATGTCCACAATTATGAACAAAAAATTGAAATCGGAGCAAACAAATATTTATTTATTTTACAAAAACGAACGCATAATAATGAGAATTAACAAAACTATTCTAATCAGAACAAGGCAAGGACTCTTAAAATGTTACAGACATCTCTTTGAATAAATATTAGAAAGAAAAAAAGCGTTTCTACAAGAAATATTATTTCAGCAACGCACCACACTGAATCAATTTCACAACTGACTCATATAGTTAATGTTTGTTTACATTCAGCTTATTATCACCTATTATTATTCCTTTAATGACTTTGGTAACACTGAGGACGTGCATGTTGATGGGCCTTTGTTAATTACTTTTTACTTCTGAGAAATTTCTGATATTAGAAGTCGGAAGTATATAGTTTTCGTTTTTGTAAAAAAAAAAAAAAAAAAAATTGGGTCGATTTCAATTTTTTTTTCTTCATATTTCTGGACGTTTCATAACTTACTGAGCAACTTAGGTTTTGTGTCTGTCTGTCCTGAGCAACTTTGGTTTTGTAACGCGCAAATCTCAGAAACTACTGAACGGATTTTGACGAAATTTAGTACACATATAGGAGACATTTTGTAGATGGTCCCATTTTAAATTCATCAACTTCGCACTAGCGGTTCTTGGTGATACCATGCGCCTGACCACTATACTTAAACGCTTATATCTCAATATCTCATGAATGGTACACCCGATTTTAATTAAATTTTGTATGTAACTATGCATATTAGTGTTTTCACAGTGCATTTGTAATTATTTTTCTCCGTGAGATAGGTATTGATACCTAAATCACGGTGGTGAGAGGATTATATGGACGCCCAAATCCAATGTCTAGGATCCTTTCATGTCCATTGATTCTATTTGGTTTTAACGTCCTGACTTGAAGTAGAAAGGACGGGGGTTTTACCCTCCATTCGCTGGAAATCGTACCAGCTACCCACATTAACCTCACCCAGCCTGGGTAGGTCCGGAATTGCCAGCCTCAGATGTTCGGAGGGAACAGAATTTTCTGTGCGAAAAGTCTCCTCCAACCGGGAATTGAACTCAGGATCTCTGGACCTCACTAGATGTTGGTTAACTTCTATTTAGGTATCATTAATATCCCTATTCGACACTTGCGGAAATCTTTTGTTTAAAACCCATCATTTGCGACAGTGAAAAAAGGTTTAGCTCTGATATTTTTTTAGCACATATAGCTCTGATATTTTTTTTTTTTTTTTTATACTGCGTTTACACCTGATTCAATCATGTGACTGATTGAATCAGGCAATTACTAACACAGTGTGGTAATTTTGTATACCTATTAGAATAATACCTATTAGAATTTGTATACCTATTAGAATAATACCTATTAGAATTTGTATACCTATTAGAATATTTACCTTCTGCAGTTTCTCCGCCTCCGTGTCTTCGCTGGAGGTTTCGGAGGGCGCGCGTCTGTGCGTCTGTGCGCCTGCGCCCAGCCGTGTGGAGGCGCGGGGGGAGGAGGAGAGGGGAAGCTTGGAGGGGGAGATGCGCGAGGCGGAGGAGGAGGTGTCGCCGTACGGGCTGCAAGGGGTTAAGCATAAGTAAGGGTACGAGCTGCAAAGGGTTAAGCACACCACACGTCAGGGCAGAGACGGCAATGGGTTAATTTCACTGAGATCATATAACATAGAGGGAACCCGATGTATCAAGATTTGCGTCCAAGAGGGACCATCAGCTGATTTCAGAATCAGTGCCGGAGTTGTAGTAATTTTTCTCTCGCGAAAGAGTGGGTACCAAAACTACCTAATTCTTCTAAAATAATATTTTTAATTTTTTCATACTTACCTTTTAGTTATTTTTGTCTTTGTTTCCTCTTTTACTTTCCTTATTTTCTACTTATTATGTAGTAAAATAATACTTGGTATCTGACGTGAAAATTAAGGATGTTTAGATATCCGCCACTGCATGAGGTAAACAAAAAATTCAAATAAATTGAACCAATCAGAGGCCGGGATTTGTTGAAAGAGGGACCATCAGCTGTTCAAAGTTGGACGCATAAATTTGTTCAGTTCGACATAGGTAAGGTTCCCTCTATGTTATATGATCTCAGTGGTTAATTTATAAAACGTCACCTTGGCCTAGCGCTGGCATGCTCGGCTTGTAATACAGGTGACCCGATTTCGAATCCCGGCAGGGTTGGAATTTTTTCGCACTGTACTTTGGAAGTCTGGCTGGGCCTATCTTAGCCTCGTGAGGACAATTGGGGTAGTTGTACAGTGTGCAACGACCAGTGGCGGCATTACGAGATTGATATAGGAATATGATGGTCTTGATCTTACTACTGGCATAAAACTCATTAATCCATATAGGGCACAAGAAGGTTTTCAATTTTGTGATTATCACTTTCGTGATCTCATAACTACTCAACTGTTGGCATAATGGGACTACCTGTCTTGCGCTGACAGTCTAAATAAAGCACTACTTATACTTATACTAAATCCACGCTGAAACCGGGACTTGAACCACCGACCTCGAGGTTACAAGTCCGCCGCCTTATCGATCAAGCTACTGAAGTCGGCTTTTACCTGGATATGATCTCTATACTGGAGGAAGTTGTGTTGGTGTCCATGTCATCGCCAGATGTGTGTCCTGAGCCTATCTTGATGAGCTCACACCTGGGAATAGAACGAATAGATTAACGGGCATGGCCAAATATACAATAATAGGTTTTTTTAAAAAAAATAATTAAAAAAAAAAAATCTTTTATCTTTCATTTTTTTTAATAATTTTTATAATTAAAAAAAAAATTAAACGAATATTACATATAAAAAAAAATCATAAAATTAAAAGTTCACTATAAAAAGCTAACACTATAAAAAATATTTTTTTTTACGATGAGCTCTTTCGATAGGGCCAATAGAAAACGTTTGCTCAGAAGGTTATGAAACGTCCAGAAATATGGAAAAAATTGAAGTCGGAGAAAAAAAATTATATATTTTTTTTTTACAAAAACGAACATAATACTTTTCCGTTTCTAATAGAGGCTTTTATCATTAGCTTCTTTTCCTAAGCTAATGAACCTTTGTAAAAATCCAAAATTGTTACTAAATAAATAAAATGTTTAAAAAAAAAATATTAGAAATCTCGGAAGTGAAATGCGTAGTGATCCACTGAACTGAGCGACTCACCTCTCTAGCGACACAGGACTCGAATCACCGGGGATGTGAACGAACGTGCCGTCGTCGGAGCTGGCCACTAGCGTGCTTGCACTGCCATCCATGACGCTTTCTCTCTCTGGTGTATCGGGCAGAGGGAGTGAGAGAGACGCTTGGCTCTCTAGCGTGCTATCCAGCTCATTCGGCTCAGGAGACACGATCTTGGCATCTGAGCTACTCTTTGAGCTGACCGATTCAGGAGACACAATCTTGGCATCTGAGCTGCTCTTTGAGCTGCCTGGTTCAGGAGACACGATCTTGGCATCTGAGCTACTCTTAGAACTGCCCAATTCAGGAGACACAATCTTGGCCTCTGAGCTACTCTTTGAACTGCCCGCTTCAGGAGACACGATCTTGGCCTCTGAGCTACTCTTTGAGCTGCCCGCTTCAGGAGACAGGATCTTGGCCTCTGAGTTACTCTTTGAGCCGCTCTGCGATTGAGAGCTGAAACAGTCCTCGGTGAACGAAACACTTTTGGCGCTCGAGTGAGTTTCCGTGTTCTTCATGGGTTGCAAGTTCGATACGTCTGCATGACCGAGAGGTTGTTTACTGATAGGTTGGGTTGGTTGCGTTGAAGGTTGAGTCGGTTGCGTTGAAGTTTGGGTCGGTTGAGTTGAAGTTTGAGTGGTTGGTTGAGTTGAAGTTTGTGTGGTTGGTTGGGTTTTTGACTCGACTGGAGTTTCGGCTTGCGAGGGGTATTGAGAGAGAGGCAAGTGTAAGGTCCGTGAGAGCGATATGTTCTGTAGAGAAGTAGAATTTAATATTTTACAATGAGTTCTCTTACAGTAAAGTGAAGACGCCTTAACAGGAAAAACATGTCTTTCTATTTCTGTAATAGATTGTCAATACATTTATACCTGTGAAGTTTGTAAAATTTACATAACCTGTTCTCATTTATTAACTGAAAAGTTACACTGGATTTCAAAAATTATTAAATATAATATCATTGGAAAGAAAGAAAAATAATGTAATCAGCTCAATTTCTTAAGAACCGACAGAAAACAATACTTTCCACACCTCATAGGTAATCATCAAAGGGTGGCGTCATCGTTAACGATGGTAGCCTGACAGTTGAGGAATGACTCAGCACTTCTACCACTGTCTTTAAGAGGAGGCTAATAATTGACAAGGGCCCCCAGAACCAAGCCAATGCTGGTCTGCTCCCTGTTTATAGTCCCCCAGCCAGACTGCTGGTCTGCTCCCTGTTTATAGTCCCCCAGCCAGACTGCTAGTCTACTCACTGTTTATAGTCCCCCAGCCAGACTGCTGGCCTACTCCCTGCTTATAGTCCCCCAGCCAGACTGCTGGTCTCCTCCCTGTTTATAGTCCCCCAGCCAGACTGCTGGCCTACTTCCTCTTTATAGTCCCCCAGCCAGACTGCTGGTCTACTCCCTGTTTATAGTCCCCCAGCCAGACTATAGGTAATAGAAAGTAAAAAAAAAATGAGGTCACTCACCTCCCGGCTGGATCCCATATCACTGAAGCTAGTCTCCAGAGAGGAGCTACTCTTGAGCATCAGGTTCATCGCTGTGGTGAGGGTCTGGGTGCTTTCCGACATACTCAGGTAGCTGTCTTCTCCCTCCTCCTCCTCCTCCCCCTCCTCCTCTATCATGTCTCCTCCTCCCTCCTCCTCCTCCTTACTGTCCTCATCCGAAGACCGGAGCACCTCCACACTCTCCGAGGAGCGGCTGTGAGGAGGCGAGAACAAAATGAAAATTCCTCGTGAGGAAAAATGAGGAGTTACGTTTGTATGAGTAACAACTACCAGTCCGTGGCATTACCAGAGTATCAAGAAATCAATGTCATACAATTCGAATGCTGCGCTACCCACAAAAATTGTTGTTGTTGGTGTTGTAGCCAGCTTGGCTACAACTGGAGGGGTGAGTGATGGTCTCCAGCCAACATTATTTCAAAGTTGGCTCGTCCTGAACAACATATTTCTATGTGCGATCAACCATCATGAGGACTTGGACTTTTCTGTAAAAGCCATTAAACCCTTAGGAAACTGCAAGCTAGCCTGGCTTGTAAGGGTTGGCTAGTCTGTTCTCTGTTTATAGTCCTCTAGCGGGACACTGGTCCTCTCCCTGTTTAACCTCCCCCAGTCCCCACAAAAATTGTTAAGAGACCATGTGTGCTTCACCACAAATAAATCAAACATGGACTGTATATGAGAAAAACTATAAGGTATGTGCATTATAAATTTGATTTTTAATTTTTTTTTCAAGAACTTAGATTTTTTGGACCAGAAGAGAGGTTTCGATAAGCACAATAACGTGCGTTGCACACACATTTTTATTTTATTTTAAATCTGAACTATATTTATTTGCATGCGCGGATATAGCCCTCTTGTACTGGGGGGGCACAACCGGACAATATACCTATAACTAGCGGGTTGCACCCGCTACTTCGGAAGCCTATCACACACACACCCCCCCCAACACACATATGTCAATATTTTTCGTGTCACCCATCCATTTCTTGTCCTTAGTGGAGCTCAAGAATGGCTCATCAGAATTTCGCGATTAATATGTCAAATGAAGACTCCAACCCTTGCAAAAACACTCTCTCTTTGAGTAGATAGTTCGTCACGACATATTTCGAGAAAAAATGTCATTCAGGTCAATTTGTTTACCTTTTGTTTACCCATCCATTTTATGTCCTTACTCAACGTAGCTCAAGAACGGCTCATCAGAATTTCGTGATTGATATCTCAAATGAAAACTTGAACCCTTGCTTAAAACTTTCTCTTTTTGAGTTGATACGCCGCCGCCGTGGCGCCGTCACGGCAAATTTTGAGAAAAAATAATGTCATTTCGGTCGAAAAATGTGATTTTTTTGTGTCAACCATCCATTTTTTGTCCTTACCCCGTGTAGCTGAACCCTAGAGATATATTCCCTAATCCAAATGGACCTATAGGTAAAATTTCAGGTTTCTCGGACAATCTGTGTGGATTTGACAACTTTATTATTTAGTTATTTCTTATTGGTCTTAGAATTGGGAATTATTTTGGGTCCCGTGCCCCCCTAACTTATTGAGATCTTTTTTTTTTTACGGGATTAGTCTTAGAATTGGGAATTATTTTGGGTCCCGTGCCCCCCTAACTTATTGAGATCTTCATTTTACGGGATTAGTCTGAGAATTGGGAATTATTTTGGGGCCCGTGCCCCCCTAACTCATTAAGATCTTTTTTTTTTACGGGATTAGATATAATGAAATTTGAGAAACATAGCTTACTGAAAAAATCTGGGGGGGCACGTGCCCCCCGTGCCCCCCCCTATATCCGCGCATGTTTATTTGTCAATTAAAAACAGTAAAGGTATTAAGTAAGTACCCACTAAAAATTGTGATGTAATAACACAAAGAAACACATTATTATTATAAAGTAATTTGATGAAATCATCAAAGACACAGTTAATAGATTCTTCTCAATAAAAAGAAGAGGACACTTAAGTAACTCATCAATTTTTAAAACTCTCCACCTTTCTGTAGTTTTCACACACTCACACTCCACCACACTCACACTCCTCCACACTCACACTCCTTCACACTCACCTTCCCACTGCTCTCACTGATGATCTCCACACTCACCTGGCCACCTTCCCACTGCTCTCACTGATGATCTCCACACTCACCTGGCTACCTTCCCACTGCTCTCACTGATGATCTCCACACTCACCTGGCCACCTTCCCACTGCTCTCACTGATGATCTCCACACTCACACTCCTCCACACTCACCTGGCTACCTTCCCACTGCTCTCACTGATGATCTCCACACTCACCTGGCTACCTTCCCACTGCTCTCACTGATGATCTCCACACTCACCTGGCTACCTTCCCACTGCTCTCACTGATGATCTCCACACTCACACTCCTCCACACTCACCTGGCTACCTTCCCACTGCTCTCACTGATGATCTCCACACTCACCTGGCTACCTTCCCACTGCTCTCACTGATGATCTCCACACTCACCTGGCTACCTTCCCACTGCTCTCACTGATGATCTCCACACTCACACTCCTCCACACTCACCTGGCCACCTTCCCACTGCTCTCACTGATGATCTCCACACTCACACTCCTCCACACTCACCTGGCCACCTTCCCACTGCTCTCACTGATGATCTCCACACTCACACTCCTCCACACTCACCTGGCTACCTTCCCACTGCTCTCACTGATGATCTCCACACTCACCTGGTCACCTTCCCACTGCTCTCACTGATGATCTCCACACTCACACTCCTCCACACTCACCTGGTCACCTTCCCACTGCTCTCACTGATGATCTCCACACTCACCTGGCCACCTTCCCACTGCTCTCACTGATGATCTCCACACTCACCTGGCTACCTTCCCACTGCTCTCACTGATGATCTCCACACTCACCTGGCTACCTTCCCACTGCTCTCACTGATGATCTCCACACTCACACTCCTCCACACTCACCTGGCTACCTTCCCACTGCTCTCACTGATGATCTCCACACTCACCTGGCTACCTTCCCACTGCTCTCACTGATGATCTCCACACTCACCTGGCTACCTTCCCACTGCTCTCACTGATGATCTCCACACTCACACTCCTCCACACTCACCTGGCTACCTTCCTACTGCTCTCACTGATGATCTCCACACTCACCTGGCTACCTTCCCACTGCTCTCACTGATGATCTCCACACTCACCTGGCTACCTTCCCACTGCTCTCACTGATGATCTCCACACTCACACTCCTCCACACTCACCTGGCCACCTTCCCACTGCTCTCACTGATGATCTCCACACTCACACTCCTCCACACTCACCTGGCCACCTTCCCACTGCTCTCACTGATGATCTCCACACTCACACTCCTCCACACTCACCTGGCTACCTTCCCACTGCTCTCACTGATGATCTCCACACTCACCTGGTCACCTTCCCACTGCTCTCACTGATGATCTCCACAACTCACACTCCTCCACACTCACCTGGTCCCTTCCCACTGCTCTCACTGATGATCTCCACACTCACCTGGCTACCTTCCCACTGCTCTCACTGATGATCTCCACACTCACACTCCTCCACACTCACCTGGCTACCTTCCCACTGCTCTCACTGATGATCTCCACACCACTCACCTCCACACTCACCTGGCTACCTTCCCACTGCTCTCACTGATGATCTCCACACTCACCTGGCTACCTTCCCACTGCTCTCACTGATGATCTCCACACTCACACTCCTCCACACTCACCTGGCTACCTTCCCACTGCTCTCACTGATGATCTCCACACTCACCTGGCTACCTTCCCACTGCTCTCACTCATGATCTCCAACACTCACCTGGCTACCTTCCCACTGCTCTCACTGATGATCTCCACACTCACCTGGCCACCTTCCCACTGCTCTCACTGATGATCTCCACACTCACACTCCTCCACACTCACCTGGCCACCTTCCCACTGCTCTCACTGATGATCTCCACACTCACACTCCTCCACACTCACCTGGCTACCTTCCCACTGCTCTCACTGATGATCTCCACACTCACCTGGTCACCTTCCCACTGCTCTCACTGATGATCTCCACACTCACACTCCTCCACACTCACCTGTCACCTTCCCATGCTCTCACTGATGATCTCCACACTCACCTGGCACCTTCCCACTGCTCTCACTGATGATCTCCACACTCACCTGGCTACCTTCCCACTGCTCTCACTGATGATCTCCACACTCACCTGCTACCTTCCCACTGCTCTCACTGATGATCTCCACACTCACACTCCTCCAACTCACCTGGCTACCTCCCACTGCCTCACTGATATCTCCACACTCCCTGGCTACCTTCCCACTCCTCACTGATGATCTCCACACTCACCTGGCTACTACTTCCCACTTGTCTCACTGATGATTCCACACTAACTCCCTCACATCTCACCTGGCTACCTTCCACTGCTCTCACTGATGATCTCCACACTTCACCTGGCTACCTTCCCACTGCTCTCACTGATGATCTCACACTCACCTGCTACCTCCCTGCTCTCACTGTTCCACTCACACTCCTCCACACTCACCTCACCTTCCCACTGCTCTCACTGATGATCTCCACACTCACCTCCTCACACTCACCTCCACCTTCCCACTGCTCTCACTGATGATCTCCACACTCACACTCCTCCCACTCACCTGGCTACCTTCCCACTGCTCTCACTGATGATCTCCACACTCACTGGTCACTTCCACTCTCACTGTATCTCACATGACCTCTCCACACTCACTCACCTTCCCACTGCCACACTGTGACTCCCCCACCTGCTACCTTCCACTCTCTCCACTACTCCACCTCCACCCTCCACACTCACCTGGTACTCCCACTCCTCTCACTGTACTCTCCACATCTCACACTCCACCTCCACACTCCCTGGCTACCTTCCCACTGCTTCACTGATGCTCATACTCACCGCACCTTCCACTGCACCTTCCACTTGACTCACACTCACACTCTCCACCTCACCTGGCTACCTTCCCACTGCTCTCACTGATGATCTCCACACTCACCTGGCTACCTTCCACGCTCACTGATGCTCACACTAGGTACCTCCACTCTCCACATGGTACCTTCCACTCTCTCACTGATGATCCCACACTCACCTGCCACTTCCACTGTCTCACGATGATCTCCACACCCTACCTCTCCACCTCACCTGACTTCCACCTCCACTGTACTCCCACACTCACCTGCCACCTTCCACTGCTCTCATGATACTCCACACTCACCTGGCACCTTCCCACTGCTCTCACTGCATCTCACACTCAATCTCCCCCACTCATTGGCTACCTTCCCACTGCTCTCACTGATGATCTCCACACCCTTCCCACTGCTCTCACTCATGATTCCACTCAATCTCCACACTCACCTGGCTACCTTCCCACTGCTCTCACTGATGATCTCCACACTCACCTGGCTACCTTCCCACTGCTCTCACTGATGATCTCCACACTCACGGCACCTCCCACTGCTCTCACTTGATCTCCACACTCAACTCCTCCACACTCACCTGCACCTCCCACTGCTCTCACTATGATCTCCACACTCACTGGCTACCTTCCACTGCTCTCACGATGATCTCACACTCACCTGGCACCTTCCCACTGCTCTCACTGATGATCTCCACACTCACCTGGCCACCTTCCCACTGCTCTCACTGATGACCCACACTCACACTCCTCCACACTCACCTGGCACCTTCCCACTGCTCTCACTGATGATCTCCACACTCACCTGGCACCTTCCCACTGCTCTCACTGATGATCTCCACACTCACATGGCTACCTTCCCACTGCTCTCACTGATGATCTCCACACTCACCTGGCCACCTTCCCACTGCTCTCACTATGATTACTCTCCACACTCACCTGGCACCTCCCACTGCTCTCACTGATGATCTCCACCACATCTCACATACTGGCACCTTCCCACTGCTCTCACTGATGATCCCACACTCACTGCTACCTTCCCACTGCTCTCACTATGATCTCCCCTCACCTCTCCACACTCACCTGGCTACTCCCACTGCTCTCCTACTAAATCTCCACACTCACCTGGCACCTTCCCACTGCTCTCACTGATGATCTCCACACTCACGGCTACCTCCCACGCTTCACTGATGATTCCACACTCACACTCTCCACCTACTGGTACCTTCCCACGCTCTCACTGATGATCTCCACACTCACCTGGCTACCTTCCCACTGCTCTCACTGATGTTCCACACTCACCTGGCTACCTTCCCACTGCTCTCACTGATGATCTCCACACTCTCTACCTCCTGTCTCACTGAATCTCCACTACCTGGCACTTCCCACTGCTCTCACTGATGATCTCCACACTCACCTGGCTACCTTCCCACTGCTCTCACTATGATCTCCACACTCACCTCTCCACCTCCTGTACTTCCACTGCTCTCACGATGATCTCCACACTCACCTGGCTACCTTCCCACTGCTCTCACTGATGATCTCCACACTCACCTGGCTACCTTCCCACTGCTCTCACTGATGTCTCCACACTCACTGCTACCTTCCCACTGCTCTCACTGATGATCTCCACACTCACCTGCTCACCTCCCACTGCTCTCACTGATGATCTCCCACTCACTGCCACCTTCCACAACTGCTCTCACGATGACTCCACACTCACTGGCACCTTCCCACTGCTCTCACTGATGATCTCCACACTCACCTGGCCACCTTCCCACTGCTCTCACTGATGATCTCCACACTCACACTGGCTCCACCCTTCCCCACTGCTCTCACTGATGATCTCCACACTCACCTGGCTACCTTCCCACTGCTCTCACTGATGATCTCACACACCTCTACCTTCCGCCCCTTCCCCCTGGCCACACTAATCTCCACACTGGCTCTCCCATTCACTGATGATCTCCACACTCACCTGGCCTCCACTGCTTCACTGTGCCATCCTTCCCACTGGCTACCTTCACTGTATGGATCTCACACTCACCTACCTCCACCTCACCTGGCACTCTTCTCCTGTCCACAACCTCCAATCACTGCGCTACCTTCCCACTGCTTCTCACTGATGATCTCCACACTCACCTGGCTACCTTCCCACTGCTCTCACTGATGATCTCCACACTCACCTGGACTCCTTCCCATCTCCACTGAGATCTCACACTTCTCCACTACTGGCTACTTCACTGAGATGATCTCCACACTCACCTGGCACTCCCACGTCCACTTTCTCTACACTTCCTGGCTACTTCCACTGCTCTCACTGATATCTCCACACTCACTGCTACCTTCCACTGCTCTCACTGATGATCTCACACTCACTGGCTACCTTCCACTGCTCTCACTGATGATCTCCACAATTTACTGGTACCTTCCCACTGCTCTCACTGATGATCTCCACACTCACTGGCACCTTCCACTGCTCTCACTGATGATCTCCACACTCACTGGCTACCTTCCACTGCTCTCACTGATGATCTCCACACTCACCTGGCTACCTTCCCATCTCTCACTGAATCTCCACACTCACACTCCTCCACATCACCTGCACCTTCCACGCTCTCACTGTGTTTTCCACCTCTCCTGATGCTACCTTACCTCACTGCTTCCATGACTTTGATATCTCCACACTCACCTGGCTACTTCCACTGCTCTCACTATGATCTCCACACTCCACTCCCACTCTGGCACCTTCCACCTGCTTCACTGATGATCTCCACACTCCCTGGCTAACCTTCCCACTGCTCTCACTGATGATCTCTCACACTCACCTGGCTACCTTCCATGCTCTCACTGAATCATCTCCAACTCACCTGGCTACTTCCCACTGCTCTCACTGATACATCTCCACACTACCTGGCTACTTCCACTGCTCTCACTGATGATCTCCACTCACCTGTGTCTTTGCTCACACTACCTTTTGGGTATCACTCTCACTGATGACTCCATCCCTGGCTACTTCCACTGTTCACTGATGATCTCACACCACTGGCTACTTCCCATGCTCTCAATGATCTCCACACTCTCTCACCTTTCCACTGTCATGTGTTCACACATGCTTCCATGCTTAGTGATCTCCAACTCACTGGCTCCTTCCCATGCTCTACTGATGATCTCCACACTACTGGCACCTTCCCACTGCTCTCATGAGATAAATCAACTTCCACACTACCTGGCACCTTCCACTGCTTCACTGATGATCTCCACACTCACACTCCTCCACACTCACCTGGCCACCTTCCCACTGCTCTCACTGATGATCTCCACACTCGGTGACGTCATCGAAGAGTTCGATAAACTTCGGCTCCCTTCGCCTCCCGAGTCGGGCGACACGATGATCTCCACGCTGGTGCTCCCATCACTCGACAATCGGACACTGTCGGCCGATATCGTGGAGAGTCGGTTGTTTCCGCCGGTGCTCCCTGTGGAATACCGATCGCTTCGGCGTTTCTCGCGAACCTCGGATTCACTCGGCGCTTTTCGGCGGAGAATGATTTCGCTGGGAGGAGAGCCTGACTTGTCATTTGCTTTGATTTGAGTGGTTTCGAATGCAATCTGCTCGGGGGAACTTTGGTTATCTTCACAGAGATTTGCATGGGAGGAATTTGGCTTGGTTTGAGACTCGGTTGAAGATGGTTTAACTTTCAATAACTTTTCAACTGTCGTGTCATCTTTGCTGCTTGTTCGAACTTCTTCAGACTCCGTCGCTTTGGGATCCAAAGATTCAACTACTTCACTATTTGTTTGAACTTCAACTTTCGGAATCACATTTTCATTTGGCTTTTGCTTAGGATCTGCACTTTGTTTTACATAAATTTCTGAATTTTTTATCACATTGGAGCTACCCTTGTGTGTGCTTGACTCCTGTTTCTCTGATTTGTTAGTTAGATCTCGAATTTCACAAGAATCATTGTTTGATTGTTTTTCTTTACAGCTTCGGTCATCTATTGTCTTAACAACATTACTCACCGTGCTGCTTTCAGTATTTTCACCGCTTTCACTACAGTTAGTTTTGCTTTTTAGAGATATATCACAGACATTTGCACGATGTGCTTCTAACACGTCACCGGTTTGCTTAGAATCAGTGATTATGGACTTACGTTTACTATCAATATTTAATTTTTCATTGACATCAGCTGGTTCCACTTCAGAGTTCTGTATTTCTTGTGCTTTTTCAGATTTGCTTTCTTCTGCGTTATTTTCACTTTCCAAATCACCACTTTCAAGTGCATTTTTTTGTGCATCAAGAATAGGTTTTATATTTGAAGATTGGCTAATCTCTTTACTTTGCCCAGAACTCACGTTTGTGTCTTTATCTGTTTTTAATTTGGTTTCATCTTCAACAGCATCTTCTTCTTTGGCTTTAATTTCTTTGTTCCTTCGAAAAGCTGGTTCTTTGACTTTCTCACCGTCAACTTGATCATTTTTCGCTTTACTTTTCCTCGTCTGTTCGAAGCTGCGGCTGAGTTGTTGTTGTTTGTTTTTGCTGCTACTGGAGCTGGCCAGGGATCTCTGCTTGATGAGGCTGAATGATTCCTGCAGGGAGGAGGAGTTGGGCTGTTGCGTGACGGAGGGCGTCTCCACACCTGGGGAACAATGCGAGAAATAATTAGTAATTCCTGTGGCATTAACTGTGGCAATAACCCCGCCCTTTAGGTAGGACATTAGTGTTATTTATTTTTACCTACTTATTTATTTTGTCATTTGTTTGAAAAAATAAAATAAAGCATAAAAATAAATAAATAAATAATTCCGTGTCCCTGATATAGACAGAGACACCTATATCAAGGTGGTGAGAGGATTCTATGAACGCCCAGATCAAATGCTTAGGCTCCTTTCATGTCCCTTAATTTTATATGGTTTTAACGTCCTAATTTGACGTAGTCAGGACGGGGATTTCACCCTCAATTTCCTGGAAACCGTACCAGCTACCCACATTAACCTCTCCCAGCCTGGGTAGGGCCGGTGTTTGGATGGAACAGAATTTTCTGTGTGAAAAGTCTGCTCCAACCGGGAATCAAACTCGGAATCTCTGGACGGGCAGTAGTCACAACGGTTACGCCATGGAGGCTGGCTCAATCAAAGTAGTAAAGTGGTTCTCTTCTTTCTTTTTTTTTTTTTTTCTTTTTTTTCAAGGTCTATGGAGTTAAGCTCCATTGGTATATTAAAAAATATTTATATATATACAATCTTAAAACTAAGCTCCCTATCAAGATTTTCAAACAGAATACCTAAAATACAGTATCTATTCTAACTTGCATTCTACATAATTATTCAAACTCAATTTACTAAATTTTTGCTCCACTTGGAACTTGAATCACAGACTTCGAGGTTACAAGTCCACCATCTTATCAATTAAGTTACTGAGGACGATTCAATTGGAGTCAATTCGCGGTGTAATTTTCTCGATTCAAATCAAACAAGTTCAGAAAAATCATACTCTGACCGCCAGTTTTTACTGCTGTTCAACAAGTAAATTTAAAAAGAAGTCGAGTTTGGGATGACCCCTAGAAAGGATAAAGAAAGATAAACATAAGAGGAATAAATTCAGAGAGGAGTGCAGAGAAATAGAAAGAGAGAAAAGTGTTCTCAATTTGATATCATTTATTTTTAGCTAATTATAATCATTCTATTGAGTGGGGCATTCTTCCTTTTGTAACCACAAAGTGGTGTTTTTAACCATGTTATCAAGTACCCAAATACTTGAGAAACTTTAATTGATTACTCTCAATGGAAAATTACTCAAGAAAAATTATTTGAGTAATTTTACACTCAGTTATCATCCGCTCTATTTCTTACCAGTACTAGAATCAGGAGAAGTGGCCTCAAAGAAAGACCCCGTGAATGAGCCCCAGATTGAATTTGAAGCCAACGGTGTTGATGGTTCACTCACTATCTTGGCAGCATTTTCTGAAATTTATATAATGTGTTTTAAGTAATTTCACTTTGATTAGTGCGTGGTTATCTGTGTGTGTTTATGTTCATGTATATTTTATACATAAATGCATGATAATTTTTATATATAGTTTTTAATTATTAAAGTTGTGTTCATCACAATGTGATAAATTAGATTTTCCTGTTTCCAAGTGTTTTTTTTTCAATCAAAATTCACATGGAAGTATTTTGTCCATAATTGGCAGTGTATTAATGAATATAAATATGTGTAACATATATTTGTTACAAATATTTTTGCACTGTTTTTTAAATCATTAAACATAACTTGTTACACAGAGAATATTGAAAATTGTGTTTCTCATCTGACACCAGACTGACTGAATAATTTTCTTTTGGGTACCTATTCAATGAATAATACTAGAGTACACTAGGTTTATGGAGTAATATTTTTACTACTGCAGTGTACAGAATTTTAATTGAGTTGGTACCCAATGGAAAACTACTCAAGTATTTTTTTAACTACTAGAGTACTTGAGTATCATCAGTGCTAATATTAACTTACCTGATGATGTGTTCAGTTTATCCTCTGCTGCTTCTTCATCAGTTATGTCCAGAGCTTTATCAATAGTTTTCTGTGCTTCTTTGAGAGTAGACTTGGCTAAGGAGACAATATTGGAAGTGTCAAACCAGCTCATTTTGGACTGAAATCAAAAAAAAAAAATATTTTTCATTAATACTATACCTACCTATGAACCTTTTTAGATTCAGTGCATGACTAGCATACAATTTTAGAAACGTAGCTAGACTACTATATTTATTTAACCAGATTAAACTCTTGTCAATACTAAAGAATGATCATTTTAACACATTGGGTGCCACGTCTCTCATATGTGAGAGACAGTGGTGTTTTATTTTTGCTGCGTCTCTCATATGTGAGAGACATGAAATTTTATGTTAAATGATCGTCTCTTCTATTTGCTTCCCAGTCCTATGTATTTGAATAGGATAATTGAAAGCCTGGTCTTTGATAAATCTAACGTTATACTTGGTCCGAGCAAACTCGATGTCTCTCATATATGAGAGACATCGTAAAACAGGTATCATGAGCTTGGGCCGTTGGAGAAACTAGCATTTTAGGTCAGTGTGTTAAGGATATTCAGGACATTCCATTGTAAATTTACAAAGGAAAAAACTGAGAAAGTAGTTTGCAATAGAAATCAGTCAGGAGTATCGAAAATATTTCACTGGAATACAAAAGGTTTCAATGATGAACCTGACCAGAAAAAATCACAGTGCACTATGTATAGCCCAAGTTGAGGGATGGTTACTATGGTTAGGCTTTTTTTAACTTTAATATTGCTTCATGCAAGTGTCAATGGTGCATTGAATGCACCGGTTCTTGTAGAATCACCAAAGTTAAGCTATGTTCAGTGAGGTGAAGATTTTGTGATGCTGGGCTAAAATTGAAACTTTCATTGTTTTAAGAAAATGGTGTAATCAACATAAGTCTTCACAAATTCATTGTATTTTTGTTTGTTCATAATCATAATCAAACCAGGTTCTTGGTTGATAGTTCATTACCAAACTTAAGAACTTTAGGACTCAAATCACAGTAAACTTAAAATGAAGTTATTTATCGTAATGTATTTGAAAATGATTTAATACTGAAATTGAATACTTGCCTCCAAACAAAATTTCTGTCATCAAGAATAACTTTACTGTTATTCTTGTCTATAACAAGGTGATCCTTCAGTTGTGACTGAACTTAAACTAAAACCCAATTGATTCTAGTCATTGGTCTAGACGTCATTAGGTGTTTGGCAAAACTATTAATAGTAAAGTTAATCATACAGAACAGGTAAAAGTGAAGCCAGCATCCCAGAAAATCACAGAATGTGGGCTAAATATGTGACAAATTTGTTTTAAACTTTTACAGTTTTTTAGCTCTACAGGGGAGCTGTAGTTTTCGCCCTTGTTAAAAAATGATTTATTTGTGACAGCAACAAAATATGATTCAAACAGAAGATAAATTTACATAGATTTTTCTTGGAATAGGTATGGATTTAAAATTATTGGAAAAATCACACTTTTAGCCCCATTATCAATTTATCACTATAATTTATCAAATTTCGAATTTCAAATAATTCCATCCCTTGTGTTTATCAATTTATCAGCTGATTTTAACGTCAACATTTCTCAGCACAGATTTTTGTAGTGAAAAAAAAATCTGTTTTGTTTGAGCAACTAGCGCTTTGTCCCGCATAGCGCTTATTTAATGAACTACACAAGTAAACAAACGTGGAGAAGCGAAAAAAGGAGAAGTGATAAGGAAATTTTTTGCAATCACCCTCTAATGATTGCAATTTCTATTTCTTATCAGTTTTAAATGTAACTGGTAACGTTCTTTTCGGAAGATGCCGGGTACTCGAGTGGGATCAGGACTACTAATTATAGTGGCAAACTTTCAAGATAAGAGAATGGTGGCTTAGATTTTATGTAAGTAGATAACCTTGGTACTACCTTGATAAGGGGATGATGACTTGGATCTTATGTAAGTACATTACCTTGGTAACCTCAGGTTACTTTCCTGAAGAAATACCACCTAAGTTCCAGGAAATAGATAGACGAATGAGAAGGTTTTTATTGAGTGAGCTTTTAGTTTTTTGGGGTTAAGTGGCTTCTTAACTTTGCCCCGGATTTCATAACAATTGTAAATATAAATATTAATGTTGTTCTATATTTTTTTTTTATATTTTAATTCAAAAAAAAAATTGCTGATTTTTGTATAATAAATAAAGTGTAAATAAATAAATAAGTGAGCGGACAGAATTGGTGCCCTTCAAAGGGGACAGCACACCATACCTTCCAGCAGTTCTGCATTTCCTTTAGGACTATCAAAGTTGCACCAACCACAAAGAATATTCCATATAATTATTCTTGTTTTTTTTATGTGTACCTACCCAAAATTAATACAGTAGATTTTTTTTTGTACTTGAAATCCTGATAAGTCAAAAATCACATTCACTCCAAAGAATTTTTAGGCACTTTTCAAACTCCACTCCTTATTTGAAAAAATATAACTTCTGTACTTTGAATTTCTAGTTAGTGAGATTCTACTTTAGTTTTCTTTTGTTCTAGGTTAAATTTACAAAGGAAAATACTCCACATTCCAAAATGTCAGTATGGAGAAGAATGTTTATGTTTAACAAATCAATATCTAAAAAAATCCAGTATAGTCTATCTAAGGAGAACATGCCCTATTCTTCATGCCCTATTCCCACACCAGATATAACTTTAAAAGAAATTGAAGACGCAATTAGAAGTTTTCCAAATGGTTCTTCTGGTGGATTTGACGGTTTGCAACCTCAACATTTGAAGGATATGATGAGTGGCACAACAGAACAATCCATCAAACATTTCCTCATGACTATGAGTCAGCTTCTGACTCTTGGTCTTAAAGGCTTGATTCCAGACTCAGTTTGTCCAGTTTTATATGGAGCAAGATTGATTGCCTTGTTGAAACCTGATGAGAGCATCAGACCTATTGCTGTTGGCACCGTTCTACGAAGAATTTTAGGCAAGATTGTCAGCAAGCGCTTGATGAACTCCATGGGTTCTGTTCTTCGTCCCCATCAATTTGGTTATGGTACACCTAAAGGCGCTGAAGTAGTTGTTCATGCCACTAGAGACTTCTTAGAAGATGGTAAACATGATGAAGTTTTGTTGAAACTGGATTTCAAGAATGCTTTTAACGAGTTATTTCGTGATAACATGTTACTTGAAGTGAACAATTACTTCCCTGAATACTTTCCCTTCATCGAGCAACTTTACAAAAATCCGTCTCACCTATTATTTCAAGATGTGTCCATTTCCTCCGCTCGCGGTGTTCAACAAGGTGATCCTCTTGGATGTGTTTTATTTTGTATTGCAATACACAAGATCATCACTTCATGCCAAGCCCCTCTGAACCTGTGGTATTTGGATGATGGATCTTTAGGTGGACCCCTTCATCTGGTCATGAATGACTTGGATTCCATTATAAAAGCTGGTAGTTCTCTTGGATTGACTTTGAATATGAAGAAATGTGAGATTCATTTTAAAACTGACAATGCCGATCTACACAGTTCAATGAAAAATAAGATCTTGCAAAAACATCCTGATATAGTGTTTACCTCTAAAACCGAACTGAAACTACTTGGCTCTCCACTTTTCCCTGAGGGAGTTCCTACTGCAATCGATAAGAAAAAAGAACAAATCAAGACACTGGTTTCACGTTTATCTGACTTGCATGCCCACCATGCTTTCTTTCTGTTGAAAAATTGTCTGAGTCTTCCTAAATTACTCTACCTCCTCAGAACTTGCAAAGCCTGGGAGTTTGGGAAGAATGAACTGAAGAGCTTTGATGATATGATACGGGCTGGTTTTGAAACAGTCACTAATACCACAATGACAGATTTGACTTGGAGACAAGCAACACTACCCGTCAAGTTTGGTGGCTTGGGTATCAGACTTACTGAAGAAATTGCTCTCCCTGCCTACTTGGCTTCGATTTCTTCTGTAAGTTCTCTAGTGTCTCAGGTCAGAAAAGACTTTGATTTGGGATTAGTCAGTCTTACTGCAGTACAACAGTGGCACGAAAAGAGTAAATGTGATTCTCTCCCAACGACAAACATGCAAAAGGACTGGGACGAACCAATCATTTCTGAAAATGTTTCCTCTCTAATTCAGTTGATGACACCCAGAGATAAAGTCCGATTAATGTCAGTGAGCACTAAAGAGTCAGGAGCCTGGATCCACGCTATTCCAATCTCAAATGTCGGTTGCTTCCTGGATGATGTATCTCTCAGAATTGTGATCAGCCTGAGACTAGGTTCAGAAATCTGTATTCCTCATACATGCCGCTGTGGTGTTTCTGTGGATCCAACAGGACATCATGGTTTAATTTGTGTTAAAAACTCGGCAAGAATTAATCGGCACAGTGACTTGAATGCCATTCTCAAACAAGCTTTGGCTACCTGTCACATACCTTCCATTTTAGAACCACCGGGTTTGTTCAGAAATGACGGCAAAAGACCAGATGGAATTACTATGGTGCCATGGGAAAAAGGAAAAGCACTGGTATGGGATGTCACCTGCGTTGATACATTGGCTGCATCCAATATTGGTTACTCCATAGATGGACCAGGTGAAGCAGCGAGACATGCAGAGATAAAGAAGATGAAAAAATATGATGAGATTGGACAGCAATATAACTTCGTTCCTGTTGCAGTGGAAACTTTTGGTGCGTTTGGACCCGCAGCAAAAGCACTCATATCAAAAATTTCAAGAATGTTGGTTGACCACACAGGAAACAACAGAGCAGGCACCTTCTTTCGACAAAAAATATCTTTGTCGATCCAAAGGGGAAATTCGAACGCAGTTTTAAACACCATGCCTCAGAGTAAGAGCATGCAAAGTGAGCTCGACTATTTTTCTTTTAAAAAACATTTCATTTGTACATTTTAAATAAAACATGATTAACATTTATATATATATACAAAAAAAAAGGAGAACATTCAACTGAAGAAAGATAATGCCATGAAGAATTTCAATGTCACTACCAAATTGATGTTTGGAAAATACCTTTTCATAAGTAATGTGAGCATATCAGTTGGGCTGTCAGCAACAGGTGAGTTTAACATCTGGTTAATTTTCAAGTAAAGAAAATTTAGGGCAAAATTAATAGACAAAATAGAAAACTTAAGTCATGACTTAGCATCAGTTTTCCACAACTAAGACAGCAGGCAAATGGAGACTTAGCTCCACAGAGGTATTAGTTATACCCTTAGTCAATTGCGTTGACTAAGGGTGGCTTGTTGACACTACCAGTCCTCCCCAGAGTGGTTAATGCACTAGTCTGGTAATTCTAGGTAGTGTAGGGATTGGTTGGTTCAAATCCCACCTAGTGCATGAATTTTTCCTCATTAATTTGAGTTAGTGACCACATAATAATAATACTCTGAGGGTTATGTGGTAGGAAATGCTTTGAGCATTAACCTCACTTGGTGGTTACCTTCAAGAAGTGACACAAGTATTATTTTTGATTGTTTGTTTTTAATATCAACTGTCCTGTGTCACAGGAGATGTGCTGGAGCAGTACTACCGCAATCATATCAGCTGGACAGCACCACCAAGTGGGGGAGAATGGAACGCAAATCGTACACTACATATGTCAGTGTCCGGGTTCACTGTTGGAGTACTGTGTCATCATAGCTACCGTGTGCTAGACCGGTTGTATCCTGGCCGAGCCTTCCGCACCGTACTCAAGAAGGTAATGTGAACTCTTTTTCTTCTTTTGACTTTTATTGCAAAATAATTTAGATAACAATTGTTTCACATTATGGGTTATGTTTAAGGCATTCTCTGCCACTCAGACTTGTAATGTAAACAATCCTAAGCATGGCTTTGTGATCTGTGGTTTGGATCAAAGCCAATGCTTGGACTTTTTCCTCATTTATTTAATTAAGAAACCACATAGTTATTATGTTATTGAATATGTCCATCTACCTGTATTAATAATAATGTGTTTCTTTGTGTTATTATATTATATCACAGTTTTAGTGGGTTGCACAGAATTATAGGACTTTTCCATATCTTTAATATCCCAATATCTTATTTTTGCCTATAATACCGCCACTGGTCGCTGCTCACATTAAAGCAGCTACTCATTTTTCCTCACGAGGTATGAGTGGACCCCGAACACCCAAGAACAGAGCAGAAAAAATTCTTAGACAAAATCAGTCACTGACCGAGACCTCTCTAAAATGTTTTAGTTGGTTGGCATACTGATATTTAAAAAGGTATTATATAATAATAATAGTATTTTTGTAAAACAGACAGTATTTTTAAACTTTCTGTATTGCAGTTGCTGTTCAATCAGATTGTCTGTAAATAAACTTAATTTCTTTAAAAAACAATAGTATTTTTGTAAAACAGACAGCTATTTTGAAACTTCCCTTCTGTAAAACAGACAGACAGACGGCTATTTTGAAACTTCCCTTCTGTAAAACTGACAGACAGACGGCTATTTTTAAACTTCCCTTCTGTATCGCAGTTGCTGTTCGATCAGATCTTCGTCTCGCCCGTTCTCATCAGCGTGTGCCTCCTCACGCTGGGCGCACTCGAGGGCGTCACGCTGTCTGGCCTGGTGGCGGAACTCAAGGACAAGGGCGCCCGCCTCTATCTGGCCGAGTGGATGGTGTGGCCGCCCGCCCAGCTCCTGAACTTCGCCCTCCTGTCGCCCCGCTACCGGGTCCTCTACGACAACACCGTGTCTCTCGGCTACGACGTATACACTTCGTACGTGAAGCACGATCACAGCTGACAGAGTATCCTAGCTGAGTCATCCAGGGGGCCAATTTATGAAACGGGATTAAAGTTGTGATAAGCCGGACACGCACTCAAATCGGAGTTGGTGTATATAACTAAAAAGTTGAAAAATAGACACTCAATGCGGAGTTAACCTATTTCTGGCTTAACTTTAATCCTGTGTCATAATTTGGCCCTCAGATCACAGCTGATAGAGTATCCTAGCTGAGTCCTCTAAGGGGCCAATTTTTGAGACAGGATTAAAGTTGTGATAAGCCAGACACGCATTCAATGCGGAGTTAACCTATTTGTGGCTTATCTTAACTTTAGTTTTGTGTCATAATTTGGCCCTGAGATCACAGCTGACAGAGTATCTTAGCTGAGTTCTCTAAGGGGCCAATTTATGAGACAGGATTAAAGTTGTGATAAGCCGTATACGCATTCAATGCGGAGTTAACCAATTTCTGGCTTAACTTTAATCCTGTGTCATAATTTGGCCCTGACATCACAGCTGACAGAGTATCCGAGCTGAGTCCTCTAATTGGCCAACTTATGAGACAGGATTAAATTTTAAGCCAGACACGCACTCAAATCGGAGTTAACCAATTTCTGGCTTATCTTAACTTTAATCGTGTGTTATAGTTTGGCCCTGAGATCGTTACTCATACAAGTAATTACTCATTTTTCTTCACGAGGTATGAGAGTGGACCCCGAACATCCAAGTACAGAGCAGAAAAAATCCTCCCCCGCTGGGGATCGAACCCAGGTCACCATGCGTGCAATACCTAACGCGCTAACTCACTCTGCCACGACTACTTAGTCCTATTAAGTATTTTTTTTCTTACTACTCCAAGTTTCAATCTGTCCTAATAGATAGGTCATAATATACAATTTTTGTAACAAATTAGTTTATGTTATTTGTGGAAGACTTTTGTTGATGTA
Source organism: Bactericera cockerelli (assembly GCA_024516035.1). Taxonomy (NCBI): domain Eukaryota; kingdom Metazoa; phylum Arthropoda; class Insecta; order Hemiptera; family Triozidae; genus Bactericera; species Bactericera cockerelli. The sequence continues at coordinate 3,853,248 of CM044963.1, read as the reverse complement.
ACTAATAAGATTATTTAAATTGTATGTGCAAGACTTTTGTTGCTGTAACAAATATAATTATTTTTGTGACAGGCTTACTGTGAGTGAACTGAGCCAAAGGCTGGTAGGGCTCTAAGCTCATCGTTATAATTTTACAGTAAGCCAGTGACATTAAAAACGATTCTATAACATATACTTACCGGTTGTATCACGGTAGCTCAGTGGTCAAGACGTCGCGTCTGGTAATCCAGAGGTCACGGGTTCGAAACCCAGCCGGGACACGAGAAGTTAGACAGACAAGTTACAAAAAAAAGGTTATGTCAAATTTAATCCACTAGAAAATACTTGAACTTAGGGCCGAATTATGAAACAGGATTAAATATCTAGGATTTCTAAATCCAAGCAACTATCAATTAACAGCTGATACTAAATGTACTGTGATTGGTTTAAATTTTCACCAGTTAAGGCAGTGGTCCGCAACCGGGATGCCGTGAGTCACCTTCAGGGGTGCTGCGAGAACTAAACTGGTCTACTTAGCTGACGTTTTTCATTATCTGAATGCTCTGAATACAGGCCTGCAAGGTCCCTCTGACTTTTTTTCTCTCCTGGGTTGCCGCTGGGCTAAGAAGTCAAAGAAAGGGTGCCGTGATGGAGAAAAGGTTGCGGACCACTGAGTTAAGGGATAGTGCAGGATTAGTTAATCTAATCCTGTTTCATAATTCAGGCCTTGTACGTGTTAATTGTATTCTTGTGATATTTTTTGTGCTACTTACACTGTACTTAAGCTATTCATTTTGATAAATTATGAGTTATTAACTTAGTGCATCATTAAGTTTTATTAGTTCAGTATGAGAAATTATGATTTATAGCCTCAGAACAGAACAGCCATTATTACAAGGGTATGCTCATAGGGTCACCGCCAAATTCCTAACCACATTTTTTTTCTGGCATAGTATTTTTTTAACAGGTACTCTAATAAACATAATTATACTGTCGAACCTGGATATAAGAAAACTCGAGGGACCAGAATTTATATCTCTTATATCCAGGTGTCTCTTGTAATAATAATTCCGTGTCCGTGAGGTAGGTATTGATACCTAAATCACGGTGGTGAGAGGATTATATGGACGCCCAGATCCAATTTCTAGGCTCCTTTCATGTCCATCTTTGGTTTTTCTTATAAAGAGGTTATTTTCCCTTAGAGAGAGCTAAATTTGACCTGACAATTATTCTCTTTTTTAAATTCAATATTTAAATTAGATGTTTAAATTAAAAATAAATGAAAATATAGACATTAATAGTCTGGCATAAAAAATAAGAATATAAAAGGTCAAACACATACAAAAGTATTTTGTAATAAAATTCTAAATACTGTCCAACATAAGAGAGCTCAAGGGACCGGACTTTTAATATCTTATATCCAGGTTTCTCTTATAAAGAGGTTATTTTCCCTTAGAGAGAGGTAAATTTGACTTGACAATTATTCTCTTGTATCCAGGTTTCTCTTATAAAGAAGTTCTTTTCTTAATTCTACACGCTATGCTGAAATGTTTAAATTAATATACCGAAAACCGGGGTGAAGTTGGCCCACTTTTGAACTTGTACGATTTTCATTTCTTTCTCAGGGCAGTTTTCTTTCTCAGGGTCAGTTTTCTCTCAGGCTTATCTTTTGGGTGTTTTCATTGTACGTTCTATGAAATACTTATTATGTTGTAACTTTTTTTAAAATTAGTTTTTTTCAACAACAAAAAATGTTTTTAACTGTTTATGAAATATAAAAAATGCCTTCCAAGTCTGAGGAACGAGGCACTGTGCCCATCACAGCTGCTGCATTTCCTCTCTGGATACACAGAGAAATCCTCTGTTTCAAAAAGGAGGTTGACCTTTTCTCTCCTGATGACTCATACAGTCTTATTATGTTAGAAAAAAGAATTTATTCAAGTTTTATTTATAATAAGGTAAGTAGGTATCTCTATACATACATAAAACTCAAATCTGTGCGTGGCTGACTAAGTGACTATGTATCTATTAGGGGGTGTCTGTTTACAATACCACAGCCCAAACGGTAACAGATATCAAAATCTTCATGAGAATCGACCCCCCCCCCCCTCCCAAAACTACGAGTATTATCACTTTGCCCATAAAATTATAAAAACTTCAAAAAGGCATGGCTGTCCAGCAGTACGACCATGCCTTAGTTAATTTGAGATTTAGTCCCGTCGCGAAGTACGGGAAAATGGCTAGTATACTTATAAGAATACAAAGTAGACTCTTGTGGTCTGTTTTGTAGCTTGTCAATCCCGTTGTATACCTCCCCTATGATGGGCGAGAAGTGACACAACCAAAGTCAACACGAGCGCATAGGAAGGTACCTCTGACAAACAATTCTAACCTGAAAAAATTGTCTCTTCTCTTCCATACCCTAACTTTCAAAGATAATTTATTTTGTCATATTTTCATTTGGTGATATTTTTTTTAACAAGTCTGTCCCGGTAGTCTGGCTGGGGGACTATAAACAGGGAGTAGACCAGCATTGGACTGGTTCTGGGGGCCCTTGTCAATTATTAGCCTCCTTGTAAAGACAGTGGTAGAAGTGCTGAGTCATTCGACCGCTGTCTGGCTACCATCGTTCACCATGACGCCACCCTATGAGGCGTCGCGTCGGTCTAGTAATCCAGAGGTCGCGGGTTCAAAATCCAGCCGGGACATGACAAGTTATTCTCCCATTTAGGATTTTAACACATACTAATATGTCTTGGGCTTGCTCCTAGTTGGGCATAAATAAGGCTATATTATTATCATTATTATAAATGAATTTATACCATCGAAATTCGCAAGGATTTCCCACTGTACACAAAAATTCTCAGAAAATAAAATTAAATCAAAAGACTTACTAATAAAGAAATGATAAGACTTTACAAAGAGTTGAAATGTAAAATACTTTAATATTTATGAATGGGTTAAAAGAATTAAAAGATATCAAAGAAAGAAATAAATAAATAATAAAATCTGAGTAATAATTATGATAATTAGAGATAAATAATGTTAAGGTAGGTATAAATGATCATTTTAAACAATTGAAATTTAAAAGGCTTTTATACGTACTTAAAAATGGATATCTTTTTTAGATTTTGCTTTCAATTTAAGACCTAAATTATGAAACAGGATTATATTAAATTATGTATTGAAAGAGATTAAACACATTAAACTTCCATTTTCACAAGCATGCTTGTAGTTGTACAAACTAAAAAAAAATCTACACTATACCCTAATACACCCTCTGGTGGGAAATTCAACAATCACTGCGCATTTATATCAGGTGTTAAGTGATTGTGGTAAACAAATCCTAGATATTTAATCCTGTTTCATAATTCGGCCCTTAAACAACTAAAAATAAGAATTGAATAATAATTATGATAAGCTATCATTTTTCTGTTGGTCACGACACTCCCCCTAGTCATATTTTCATACTGGCCACGCCTTCTTCTTCTCGCCCCGCCCCCTAGTCACCCCTCTCACGCCTACTCTCACTCCCCTCTGACTCTCTAGATAGGCCCTCCCATTCTTCTCCTGCACCGCCAGTGCCATTTTCCTCTTGGCCAAGCCTTCTTCTTCTCGCCACGCCTTTTTCTTCTCGCCACGCCTCCTAGCCACCCCTCTCACGCCTACGCTCACTCCCCTCTTCTCCTCTGACTCTCCAGATAGGCCCTCGCATTATGCCGGGCATTCTCCACCGCCGCTGCTTGTGCCTGCTGTTTGGTCCTGGCAAGTTTCACATCCATTAAAGTTTTATGAGGTGGTGCCATCTCTCGGGAAACTATCTGTTGTACCCGAGTCTTCGTTTTATCTTCCACTTTGCTCGCTGAAGATTCTTCCTGAAAAAAGAAAGAAAAAAAACAAACAATAAGAGGCCTATGAATAGCCTAGGGCCTAAATTATGAAACAGACTTAGATTAATTATATCTTAGTGGACACTATCCCTTGACACGCCCCCTAGTGGCCTATTTTAGTCGTTAATTGTCTCTAATTATGAAACAGGATTGAAAATCTAGTTAATCCAAGTCACTATCACTTAACAGCTGATATAAAAGCGCTGTGTTTGGTTGAAATTCCCATTATCTAAGCCTGTTTCGGACCTAAGAATCACACATTGGCTGACGAAATATTAGCTTGCGCGTTGAATGCACCGCTTCTCGTAGGATCACCGAAGTAAAGCAACGTCCAGCGAGGTGAAGACTCTGTGATGCTGGTATTCCGGCCCAACCCAGGCTGGGTGAAGTTAATGTAGGTAGCAGGTTTGTGAGTTTCCTGCGAATGAAGGGAAACACGTCCGTCTCCGAACTAGCTGTTGAATGGGACGTAAAACCTCAATCAATAATAATAAAATCAATATGTTTCAAACTTTATTATGTACAATATAAACTTATTTGCCTGAAAGAATAGAATCAATGGACATGAAAGGAGCCTAGACATTGGATCTGGGCGTCCATATAATCCTCTCATCACTGTGATTTAGGCATCTGTCCCTATCTCACGGACACGGAATTATTATTATTTAGCCTGAAAGAAAAAGAGGGCTAGAAATTGAATAAACTATAGAATTGAATAGACTAGAAATTAAACATTTTGGGCCGATTTTTTTTTTTTTTTTTTTTTTAAGGGCCGAATTTCAAAACAGAATTAAATGTAAGATAAGCCAGTCAGATCCTCCCCCAAGTCAGAGTTTCGACGCACTCCCACAACACTATAGCTTGAGTTGAGGTACATATTTTGAGGTAGGTACCTACCTACGCAAAAGAGAGCTTTGCATAGACTAGAAATTACACACCTTGCCCTCTGACTAAATATTATCCTCAACGAGAAAGAGGGTTTTGCTTATACTAGAAATCACTTAATCACACACATTGCTCTGTTTATTATTTTTTTGTGTTGTATCTACTTTTTGCAGTTGTATCTATTGCTTGTTGTATCATCTACTTTTTAATTTAATTTAATCAGTTAGTTCTTGTTAAAAAGTTCATTTTCGTCTTTATTCAGACTTTGAGAGTAAAGGGACTCTTTAGTCTCATTCTTGCAGGTTAACCAGGCAGTGAGCCAAGCATCCTTGGCTTACTACCAGATGCTGTCCAGATGAAGGAATTTTTTTACTTATAAATGTTATCATCTATTTTTTTATCGTTTCTTTTGAATATAATACCATTACTATCTCCTGTAACAGAGTATTGTATTGTATTTCATCGGTCTAAATTTCAAAAAAAAAAAAAAAAAAAAAAATATTCTTAACTTGTAACAATACACGACTTTTCCTTACCCCATGAAAAGCTGCTCCCAAATTGTGCAACTGAAAAAAAAATTAATAAAATAAAAATGAAACGAAGATTTTTCAGGTGCTGAAGGATGTCATATTAAGTGTACAGCTGTTTTTGTGTTATATATAAATTTTACCTATTTCTTAGCCTAACTCGACGTTGCTTAACCTGTTAAGATCCAAGTATGTATGAAACATAGGCTCAGCTTGATTGGACAAAAATTAGAATTTTTTTCCAACGTCGCGTCGGCTAACTTGTGATTTGGGGTCTGTGGTTCAAGTCCCAATTTAAGAAGGGATTTAGTTAATGTATTTTGAGTAGTTGTGATATCGCAGTTGTGATTAACACAAATAGTGATAAATTTGTAATAGTTTTACCTAGATATCTGTCTTTTTTCTTCTTCATCTTTTTTCATCAATTTCTCCGTTTTATCTGTAGAAGTGGCAGTTTTTTTCCTTTGGGTTTAACGTCACTTTTTTATTCTTTACAAGGTCATCATTCTTAGCCTGCGTCGATGCCAGGTTGAATAGACCAGTTCTCATTCAGTCACTGAAGTTAAGCAACGTCCAGAGAGGCTTGTACTTGGACGGTTGACCATTCATATCCTCGTGATGCTGGCTGGCTGAGGATAATTTGAGTAGCTGGTTTGTGAGTTTCCAGCGAATGGAGGGTAACACCCTTGTCTCGAGATGACCTTACTGTTGAATGGGAAGTAAAATCCCCTTTCACAGGGCTGAGCCAATCCAAAAAATGTCATTATTACAACTCGGGGTGTTTTTTTATTTTTTAAGATGAGTGTTTCACAGCCATTTTTATTTCGTAGCCATGAAACAGGAGCTACTGTAGACGCTTGTGGTCTGTGTTGTAGCCTGCCCATCCCGTAGTATGTCTCTCCTCTAATGGGCGAGAAGTGACACAATACTTCCCATTTAGGTACTGGGTCAACACGAGCGCACCGGAAGGTAGGTATCCCTTACAAACAATTGTAACCAAATTAAGAATACAATTTTTTGTCGGCACGGGGGATCGAACCCGGGACCTTCCGCTCGGCAAGCGAGTGCTTAACCACTGAGCTAATCGCGCGCTCAATCCACCACGGTTTTATCCACCATTAGCAACTACTCAAATTACACTCACCAGGTCTGAACTGTCATGGTGACCTTTAATGTATTTGAGGCTATGCCAGTCAGCAGTGTTCTTGACCAAGGTGTTTCTCAGGCGCTGAGGCAAGGGGGGCGGTTTTGGGATAAGCCTCATACCCATCCCCCTAACCGAAATTTCAGGAAACCCCTGAAAAAAGTATGCAATTCGCAAAAAAATGTGGAACATCTAGGGTGGAATTAATAGACGTTTTTGTAACAACTCTGTGGCGCTAAGTCACGGATTGCGTACTGTGTAAGATAGGAAAAATCGACACTTACCAACGACTTAAGTTATTGATGTCGTCTATTAATTCCAACCCAAGAGCTCAACCCCACCCGATTCCCTGAATTTTCAAGAACTCCTGAAAAAGTATGCAATATGGCATATCCATTATCCAGCCCTCATGACTTGAGTTTTAGATTTTGTCTATTCATTTCGCTGTTGTCCGTGTGGCTCTCGGCTAAGAATAAGACCCCGGGTTGTTCCCCCTACCGTAAAACGCGACTAACAGGAACATCTCTCAGAACTTCCCAAATGAGTCCCGGCCACAGGCAGGCGAAAATGTTCCTTACTAATTCGTCCAAAAGAGCAAAAGAAATGCTCTGTCTGAGCAAAAAGGAATCCTTACTGGCTTTTTAACAGGCCACTGTAGCCTCAACTACCGTCTGAACATCGCTCAAGACCAAAAATGTAGTCTGAGAGACTGCTGAAAAGCTTCAAAATAAAGAGATCTTTTTAAAACTCTCAGGAGCTGCTGGAAGGCGGTTCGAATGGCTGCTCAAAGCCGTAGAGCCACTTTCCAGTAAAAAAGCACCAAAAAGAAGCCTCGTTCAGAAGAAACCACTTCAGAACATCAGGGTGAGAAGCTAATGGAGCAAAAGAGGAAGAAGATGCCAACAACCTCAACTATACTTTCTTGTAGAGATAGTTCAGAGGTGGCTTTGAAACCCCAACTGTTTCTCAAAGCTTTATATATAAACGCCTTTGTCTTTGAAAGTGGGAGTAATTCTGAAGAACTTCCCAAATGAGTCCCGGCCACAGGCAGGCGAAAATGTTCCTTACTAATATTCGTCCAAAAGAGCAAAAGAAATGCTCTGTCTGAGCAAAGAGAAATCCTTACGAGCTTTTTAACAGGCCACTGTAGCCTCAACGCCCTTAACTACCGTCTAAACAAATGGACATCGCTCAAGATCCAAAATGCAGTCTCTCAGAAGCTGCTGAAATGCTTCAAAAGAGGCAGAAGATGCCAACAACCTCAACTATACTCTCTTGTATAGATAGTTCAGAGGTGGCTTTGAAAACCCAACTGCTTCTCAAAGCTTTATATATAAACGCCTTTGTCTTTGAAAGTGGGAGTAATTCTGAAAAACTTCCCAAATGAGTCCCGGCCATAGGCAGGCGAAAATTTTCCTAACTAATTCGTCCAAAAGAGCAAAATAAATGCTCTGTCTGAGCAAAGAGAATTCCTTACTGGCTTTTCAACAGGCCACTGTAGCTCAACTACCGTCTAAACAAATGGACATCGCTCAAGACCCAAAATGCAGTCTCTCAGAAGCTGCTGAAAAGCTTCAAAATAAAGAGATCTTTTTAAAACTCTCAGGAGCTGCTGGAAATGCTCTGTCTGAGCAAAGAGGAATCCTTACTGGCTTTTTAACAGGCCACTGTAGCCTCAACTACCGTCTTAACAAATGGAGATTGCTCAAGACCTAAAATGCAGTCCCTGTAAAGAGGCCCCAGAGACAGCAAAATACATTCTCTGTGAATGTGGAGCAGCCTCACACGTTCGACAGCCACGGGCAAAAAACTCAACGGCGGCAAAGTGCCGGGTTTTAGCTAGTAATAAATAAAAAATATATATTCTTTACTAATTTTACTCACGTATAGTACGATCAGAACAAGAACAAAAATGAAAATTCCACGTAACATGGTGATGGTTTGAACCTGACTCACTGACTCACTCGTAATCTAGATAGACTTTGCAGTAGGCTGATGTACTTCCGTGACTTAGAGTCATAATGGGACTAATTATGACACGCTTTCGTGAGGCATAATCGCCATCTGGGTCCTACGTCACAATCGTTTTTTTTTTTAAAAAGATGAGTGTTTCACAGCCTTTTTTTCGTAGCCATGAAACAGGAGCTACTGTAGACGCTTGTGGTCTGTGTTGTAGCCTGCCCATCCCGTAGTATGCCCCCCTCTGATGGGCGAGAAGTGACACTATACTTCGCATTTAGGTGCTGGGTCAACACGAGCGCACCGGAAGGTATCCCTTACAAACAACTGTAACCAAATTAAGAATACAATTTTTTGTCGGCACGGGGGATCAAACCCGGGGCCTTCCGCATGGCAAGCGAGTGCTTAACCACTGAGCTATTCTACGCACATGGATGATCAGACGCGTAGCCAGTTTTGGGTAGATCCTCCGCACTTCCGAAATTAAAGAAATCCCTGACAGCTGACAGTATATCCGCAAAATAATATAGTAGGTACATCTAGCCCTTACTGAACTCGGGACTTGAACCACCGACCGCCAAGTTACAAGTCCGTCGCCTTATCGATCAAGCTGATGACATTGGTGGGGAGGCATATTTTTTTTACAATTTTTGTAATTTGTAATAATAGGCAATGTTGTATTAGACATCAATAATATACAAAAAAGAAAAAATATGCTCAGATAATTTTTTTGGAGACAGCAGGCTGCCACAAAGGGGACCCTGGGACTAGACCCCAGGGTCCTAGTCTCTACAACTAGATATAAACGATATCGTCCCGCTGACATGGTTAGATTATGTATTGTGGTACTGGTAGGAAGATAATAATAATATCGCCTTATTTATACTGCCCGATAAAGACTACCCATTAATCCAGCAGCAAGCCCAAGACATATTATTATGTGGTAAAAATCCCAAATGGGAGGCTAACTTGTCTTGTCCCGGTTGGGTTTTGAACCCGCGACCTCTGATATCTCTGGATTCACAGAGTGCCGCCTTTACCACTGAGCTATCGGGACAGAAGATATCCAAGGGTCGAGTGTCTCAGGCTCTGTTTTGTTCGCGCTCTTAGTAGGCGGCCCCAACGAGGACCCTGGCCTATACTCTACACACTAGACCCTGGTACCTACAGCTTGATGTAGACAATTTTCGTGAAGTCTCCGTTGTGGCCGCCTATATTCAATAGCATGGTTAGATTATTTTACGAAGTACTGACTCTAAACCAGGGTCCAGGGTATAGTAATAATATAACCTTATTTATACTGCTCGATAAGGACTATCAAAGTTCCATTATTCCAGCAGTAAGCCCAGGACATAGGTATTATTATGTGGTAAAAATCCCAAATGGGAGTATATTTATACATCATTTATACATATTTATACATCATTTTACTTTGTAATTGCCTTTATTGTTGGGGCGTTAAGTAATCTTAAAAAAAAAAAAAAATAACTTGTCATGTCCCGGCTGGGTTTCGAATCCACGACCTCTGGGACCTCTGGATTCACAGAGTGCCGCCTTTACCACTGAGCTGTAGTCCTCCGTTGTGGCCGCGCTCTTAGGTAAATAGGTACATTTCTTGGAGACCTTTGAAATGTGTTTTAGTAAAAGTTTAAAAACTTCAAAGAAGGTAAATGCTCGAGTCTCCCTCTTTATCGTCGCAAGAATTGATAGGTAATTCAATCAATTGACACTTTTGTATTCTTTGTGTCGCTACAAAGGAATATTTTTCTTTTAAAATAGAAATCTACGCTGGTTTCACCGAAGCATATTTTGTCACGTGGAAACTTTTGATTAGATTTTGTCTCGAAAGAAGCAACTATTTTTTCCTCCTTTTAGAAAGAATAGTAGATAATAATAATATTTATTTAATTCTAATATGATTTTACGAATCCCTTTATATAATAAATAAATAAAATTAAATGTGTTCCTTTGTGTTACTTTATGACAATTTTAAGTGGCTAGCGTAGAATTATAGGACTTTACCTAAGGACTTTATAGCTGCGAAACTGCAGCACCCCCGACGAAAAGGAAAAAGAGAGTGTTTTTCAAGTCCTAGCTCTTACCTACACAGTGAAAATCATTATACATTTTTCATAATTAATGTACAATTATAATGATTAGTATCAGTAGACACACTCAGCCAGCCTCCTTGGCGTAACGGTTGTGACTACTGCCCGTAGTCCAGAGATCCTGAGTTCGATCCCCGGACGGAGCAGATTTTTCAGACAGAAAATTCTGTTCCCTCCGTACATGTGAGGCTGGCATTTCCGGCCCTACCCAGGCTGGGTGAGGTTAATGTGGGTAGTTGGTACGATTCCCAGCGAATGGAGGGTAAAACTCCCGTCCTAATCCAGGACGTTCAATCAAATAAAATCGTTGGCGTTAGGAAAGGCATCCAGCCGTAAAAATGTGCCAAAGCCAACCAACCTCAAACATGAGGTTGAACAACGTCGACCCTGCTTAAGCGGGATAAGACAGAGTAAAAGAAGAAGAAGAAGACAGTAGACACACTCAAACGCGTTAGGTACTAAGAGAGCGACTCTCATTTTAAACCCCATTTTAGAATGGTTTTTGTGAAAGCACCCCCAGAACATTTTTCTACCGGCCGCGCCTGCTGGAGCTGACTGTAGCGGATCCCACTCAACGAAAGTTAGGTGGGATCCGTTGGTTCGAATCCCACCCAGCGCATGAATTAATTTCCTCATTAATTAGGAGATTCTGGGGGTTAGGTGGTAGAAAATGCTTTGAGCATTAACCTCGCCTGGTGATTACCTTCCACAAAACAGTATTATTATTATTATAAGGTGGAGTTTATTAATAAATAAAAAAACATTTATCCCTTTTTCTACTTTCTTGGAATTTGATACTAAAGTAACAAGTCAGATACGCATCGAAGATTTTGTGTATTAATGAAAATGAAAAACTCTACACCAAAAGTAAAAGTGAGAGGAGGGGGGGTATTTGCAGTGAACAATCTAAAGGCCGAATTATGAAACAGGATTAGATCTAATCTACGTGGACACTATCCCTTAACATTCTCTCTGTTGGTAATTTCAACCAATCGCAGAGCTTTTATATCAGCTCTTAAGTGATAGTGTCGCTTGCCGAGCGGAAGGTCCCGGGTTCGATCCCCCGTGCCGACAAAAAATTGTATTCTTAATTTGGTTCCAATTGTTTGTAAGGGATACCTACCTTCCGGTGCGCTCGTGTTGACCAGCACCTAATTGGGAAGTATTGTGTCACTTCTCGCCCATCAGAGGGGAGGCATACTACGGGATGGGCAGGCTACAACACAGACCACAAGCGTCTACAGTAGCTCATGTTTCATGGCTACGAAATAAAAACGGCTGTGAAACACTCATCTTTAAAATAAAAATAATAATAATATGATAAAGTATTAGTGGTTGGGTGGAAGAGCTCCTTCAGGAGAATCCTGCCATTTTAAATAAAGCGTTAAAAAAAAGATAAATAAATCACACAATCACAGCGCACTATATAGCTGTCTGTCCCGGAAGCTCAGTGGTAAAGGCGGCACTCTGCGAATCCAAAGAATCCAGATGCCTCCATTACTTTGTCCTCCTAATAAAGATTTGTATAATAATAAATGTAATTATGAAGCGCCGTTAAAAATAAAAGAAAAAAAATAGAGTCTGGAATACAGAAAATGAGTTCAAAGTCATGAGAAACGCTTCAGCTACAGAAAGAGGAGAGGTTAGGTAAAATAAAAGAATGATCAAAGTCTAATTGTCAAAGACAAGGGGGCTCTAGTTTGGAAAAGCTTAAAGCTGTCACTCCAAGACACCTCGCTGTTTGCACAAGCGAAGAGAGAAAACTTGTTTGAGTTTTCTTTTCGTCGGAAAATTCCACTTCAAGATGAGTGGAATAAGGAAACAATTAGGAGTGTAATAGGGTATCAATTAGGAGTGGAATAAGGGAACAATTAGGAGTAAAATAAGGGATCACTTAGGAGTGGAATAAGGAAACAATTAGGAGTGGAATAAGGGATCAATTAGGAGTGGAATAAGGGAACAATTAGGAGTGGAATAAGGGAACAAATAAATAATTATATGTTTCTCTGTGTTAATATATCACAGCCAGCCTCCGTGGCGTAATGGTTGTGACTAATGCCCGTAGTCCAGAGATCCTGAGTTCGATTCCCGGTTAGAGCAGACTTTTCGCACAGAAAATTCTGTTTCCTACGAACATGGCAATTTCGGCCCGACCCAGGCCGGGTGAGGTTAATTTGGGTAGCTATTACGATTCCCAGCAAATAGAGATTTTACCCCCCGTCCTGATTACTTCATATCAACACGTTAAAACCCAATAGAATCAACTGATCACAATAGATCTAAATAGTGGTCGGTATAATGATAATTGGGGCTTCTCTTGTGGAACTCCAACCAGTTTATCTAAATATATGGGGAGCTTAACTTATTTATCAGCCTGATAAAAATGAATTAATACGCAAACTGGGATTTGAGTTACGTGTTAGCCACAGCCATATACCGTGTTCAGCACAATATACCGTGTTCAGCACAATACATTCTGTGCTTCAAAGTAAACAAAGGATTTAGAACTTTCAGTGATAATGATTTTCAAAAGTTTGAATTAGAGCATATTTCAATGCTTTACAATAAATTTTATATGATTATCTAGTACAACTATCATGCACATCTAGTATAACTTCTCACTTTTCTGTTTATACTGACTATCTAGTACAACTATCATGCACATCTAGTAAAACTTCTCACTTTTCTGTTTATACTGACTATTAAGTACAACTATCATGCACATCTAGCACAACTTCTCACTTTTCTGTTTATACTGACTATCTAGTACAACTATCATGCAAATATAGTACAACTTCTCACTTTTCCGTTTATACTGACTATCTAGTACAACTATCATGCACATCTAGTAAAACTTCTCACTTTTCTGTTTATACTGACTATCTAGTACAACTATCATCCACATCTAGTACAACTTCTCACTTTTCTGTTTATAACTGACTATCTAGTACAACTATCATGCAAATCTAGTACAACTTCTCACTTTTATGTCTACACCAACTATAGGTATGTATATCCATTTAGTACAACTTCTCACTTTTCTGTTTATACTGACTATAGGTATATTATTTTGATATTGGTATCAAAGCAAAAAGTTAAAATTCAGCAAACTTCAGTAATCAAACTAGGAAATTTAAACTTCCTGTGGGTACATGATAATATACATATGTAGGTGTAGAATATTTGAAATTGAAAAGCTTTATTGTTAGTAATTTCAACAGCCAACCTCAATAGCTTGATCGATAAGGCGGCGGCGGACATCCCCAGCCAGACTGCTGGTCTACTCCTTGTTTATAGTCCCCCAGCCAGACTGCTGGTCTACTCCTTGTTTATAGTCCCCCAGCCAGACTGCTGGTCTACTCCCTGTTTATAGTCCCCCAGCCAGACTGCTGGTCTACTCCCTGTTTATAGTTCCCCAGCCAGACTGCTGGTCTACTCCCCGTTTATAGTCCCCCAGCCAGACTGCTGGTCTACTCCCTGTTTATAGTTCCCCAGCCAGACTGCTGGTCTACTCCCTGTTTATAGTCCCACAGCCAGACTGCTGGTCTACTCCCTGTTTATAGTTCCCCAGCCAGACTGCTGGTCTACTCCCTGTTCATAGTGTTCATAGTCCCCTAGCCAGACTGATGGTCTACTCCCTGTTTATAGTACCCCAGCCAGACTGTGTACATAGACCATCATAAATTATCGAATCTATAATATGTACAATTATTTATGTATTCTGTAGGCGCACAAATACCTACTTTTCAATGTCATAACTTTTGCCTGCTCATTTTACAATGTCATATTTTATAACCGATGCACCGTTAGCGTTTTTTTTTTTTAGGCTAAAGTTTCAATTTTTATTAACAGTCACTCTCACTCTCTCTCTCTTTCTCTCTCTGTCTCCTCTTTTGTCAAACGCCTACGAGCTATTTTTCCTGTCAGCTATTTGTCATCAAAGTGCAAAAAAAAGTGCATTCAATAAAGTTCGCAAAATATTTTCAATAAATTGGAAAATTTTAAATTAATCTCGGAACGTCTGTCACCACAGTGCAAACTTGTCGAGCGTAATTTTATTTCACAAATTTGTTAATTGCATGATTGTACTTCCGAGAAATTTCTAATATTAGCGTTCGGAAGTATTGTGTTCGTTTTTTGTAAAAAAAAACATTTTTTTGCTCCGGTTTCAATTTTTTTTTCATATTTCTGGACGTTTTTTTTTACATTTATAGTTTTTCGAGATTTTTTTTTTTTAATTCAAACGGATTTTTTTTACAAATATAGTAGGTACATACATACCTATACCTACCTAAATATTTTTTTTTAAATACTATTTATGTTTTATTTTTGAAATTTAAATAACTTCCCAAATAAATTACAATGACTACCTACTTAATTGTATTTATTTATTTATTTTTAATTTATTGTTGAAGAAATAATCAAGTTGCATTTTTTACAACAAGTTGTTTGTTTTTACTAATCAAGTTCTATTTTTACAACAAAAGTTGTTTGTTTTTCTGTCTCAAAATTTAAAAAGGCGCGAAAAAATTTCGTCTTTGCTGTGAAACAATTTTTTTAAAACCGTTTAATATGAAATCTCCGAATCCATATTTCTGAGTATTTTTTCACAAGAGGATTTACTAATTACTTTTAAAGGCGGATGCCGGCCGGCTAAATTTGTATCGAAAAAAATGAGGCCTGTAGTTTGCAATGTGCTGTTATTCATCTTTTTATTTGGGACACGGTGCTTCCTCTGTATCGAAGAGAAAGGTAGGTATTAACTATTTTAAATTCAAGTAGTTACTGTAAGCCACCGTTTGTTTCATCACATAAAAAAGTTTGAAGTAGCTTGATTGACAAGGCAGTGAAATAGTAATCAGAATTTTTTTAGTAAAGTAGAGTTTGAGTAATAATTGTGATATAACGATTGTGTTTAACACAAATATGATAACTTAGTTTGAATTTTTTGCAACTAGACAGTCAAACCTGGATACGAGACAGAATAGAAAACACAAAAACTGGACTACATAGAAACCTCGATATGAGAGAGAAATTTCCAGGTCAAATTTACCTCTCTATAAGAGAAAATAACCTCTTTATTATAAGAGAAACCTGGATATAAGATTTTAAAATTCCGGTCCCTAGTGTTCTCTTATGTTGGACTTTATTTAGAATTATATTACAAAATTCTTTTGCATGTGTTCGCCCTTTTATATTATTCTTATTGTTTTTTTTTTTTTTTTTTTTTTTTTTTTTTTTTGCCAGATTATTAATCTCTATATTAGATACTTTCGAGAAATTTCTAATATTATAAATCGGAAGTATTGTGTTAATTTTGTAAAAAAAATAAATATTTTTTTATTTTAATTTAAACATCTAATCATCAATCATTGGCATAGGATTTCCTGCTGGAAAATACCCAAGAATTTACCTACAATTATCTTTTAGAATTGCCAAGGAAATTTTCTGTTAATTTGATAATTTCTTATTTTTCTTCTTTTTTTTTAATTTGGGTGTAACTTCGCTTGCAACTACATGGTCATATCACGACGGGGGTTTTACCCTCCATTAGCAGGAAACGCACAAACCTACTACTGCTTGATATAAACCTG
Organism: Bactericera cockerelli; assembly: GCA_024516035.1. Taxonomy (NCBI): domain Eukaryota; kingdom Metazoa; phylum Arthropoda; class Insecta; order Hemiptera; family Triozidae; genus Bactericera; species Bactericera cockerelli. The sequence continues at coordinate 3,837,162 of CM044963.1, read as the reverse complement.
TTTTGTATTGCACTTAAATACAAATAAATAAATTAAATAAAAATTAAAAAAATATCCACTAAATTGTTTTGGCATCTCCACTTAGCTGTGGTTCTGGCGTCTCCACCAAATTGTAGTTTTGGCGTCTCCACTAAATTTATTAATTTACTTCCCTGTTTTACTTCCAGAGCTGCCAGATGATTTCCACAACCTCTACTCCTATCTCAACAGCATGGGGGCTCACAATTTCAACAACACCATCAAAATCGGTTTCCTGGGCACTTATGGGACATCGCAGGTATGTGTCTTTCATAAAGTGTCTGTCTGGTAATCCAGAGGTCGCGGGTTTGAAACCCAGCCGGGACATGACAAGTTGTCCTCCCATTTGGGATTTTGACCACATAGGTAATAATAATAATAATACGTCTCGAGATTACTACTGGAATAATAATAATAATATCGCCTTGTTTATACTACCCGATTAGGACTATTAAGTCCCATAATTCCAGCAGTATGCTCAAGATACATTATTATGTGGTAAAAATCCCGAATAGAAGGATAACTTGTCATGTCCCGGCTGGGTTTCGAACCCGCGACCTCTGGTATCTCTGGATTCACAGAGTGCTGCCTTTACCACTGAGCTACCGGGACAGACTAGTTGTTTCTCTGGGTCTCATTAGTCCTAAGCGGGCAGTATATTTAAGGCGATATTATTATAATAATCTATATCTATAAAAGAAAGCTGTCTGTATGTGTGTATCTGTGTATGTATGTATGTGTGTATGTATGTTCTTTATACAAATCCACACCGTTTGACCGAGAAACCTGAAATTTTGCACATAGGTCCGCTTGGATCAGGAAATTCTTCTAGGCTAGATTATATCTCCCTGAGGTTAAGCTACAATGAGTAAGGATAAAAATGGATGGGTGACGCAAAAAAAATGCACGTTTTTTGACATAAATGACATTTTTTCTCGAAATTTGTCGCGACGACCTATCAACTCAAAGCGAGAAAGTTTTAGGCAAGGGCTTGAGCTTTCAATTGACATATCGATCGCGAATTTCTGATGAGCCGTTCTTGAGCTACGCCGGGTAAGGTAAAAAAAATGGATGGGTAACATGTAAAATATTCACATTTTTTGACCTAAATGACATTTTTTCTCGAAATTTGAAGTGACGACCTATCAACTCAGAGCGAGAAAGTTTTAGGCAAGGGTTTAGGCTTTCATTTGACATATTGATCGCGAAATTCGGATGAGCCATTCTTGAGCTACGCCGGGGAAGGCCAGAAAATAGATGGGCGACAAAAAATATTCAGGTTTTTTTTTCAAACCTAAATGACATTTTGTGTGTGTGTGTGTGGTGTGTGTGTGTATGGTGTGTGTGGTGTGTGTGTGTGGTGTGTGTGTGGTGTGTGTGTGTGGTGTGTGTGGTGTGTGTGTGTGGTGTGTGTGTGTGGTGTGTGTGTGTGGTGTGTGTGTGTGTGTGTGTGTGGTGTGTGTGTGTGTGGTGTGTGTGTGTGTGTGGTGTGTGTGTGGTGTGGTATGTGTGTGTGTGTGGTGTGTGGGTGTGTGCGTGTGTGTGCGTGTGTTTACGGATTAATAATTAGCCGAACGCGTAAAAGAAAAATTAATACTTAGCCGAACTTTACACAAATATCCAATACTTAGCCGAACCATGAGAGGTTCGGCTAATTCCTTTTTCCATTTTCATTGAAAATATAACTTTTCAAGTTTTCTGAGTGGTATTGGCGCATAGAGAATGAGTTGAAGAAATTGTATTAATAATTTGAAAAATAAATATTGGATAGTCTTTCTCATTTTACAAAAAAACCCAATAAAATTGATGTTCGTCTAAATATTGATTTTTCTTTTACGTATATTCTTACGCAGCAATAATTAGACGAACCAAAAATCAGTATCGAAGCTACGGTTTTTTTTTTTGTTGAACCTTCGTTATTTTTTTTTTTTTTTTTTTTTTTTGTTTCAACTGCTCGTCCCGACCTCTGGAAGTCCAAGATACTCTTTAAGTTTAATTTTGTATCTGTTTAATCCTGTAATATAATTTATAATTTACATTTATTATGTGTATTGGAAAATTTCCAGTAAATCTACTTTCTTTACCTCTGCAGCTGGAAAGTAATTCAAATAGAATTCTCGTATAAGTATGAGGATTTGAGGAATAATAAGGCTTGACAATAACCTCTACAAGTTGAACATAATTATACACTCAGCGAGTGCTCACTAAATCTACAAGTGGAACGATCCGTGATCATAAATTTTGATTTTGTTTCTTTTTTTTTTAAAAAAAAAAGGTGATTGTTTCAAGGACTTTTTTCATTTCTTAGCCATGAAACAGGAGCTATACTATAGACCTTTGTGGTTTGTATTAATGGGCGAGAAGTGACTCATTACTACCCATTTAGGTGCTGGGTCATCACGAGAGCACCGGATGGTATCCCTCACAATCAACTATAACCAAATTTAGAATACAATTTTTTGTCGGCTCCAGCGATCGAACCCGCGGACCTTTTGTACGAGTGCTTAGCCACCGAGCTAATCGTGAGCTTGAATTTTTGCATTGATTTTTCTTAATATAATTTAGCTACCTCTTTTACCTGAAAAGTGGAATGAATGGAAGAGAAATTTGTTTAGATGAAAACAGCCCAAGCGGAATACCTGGATATGTAGACTGGATATGTAGAATACAGGAGCGATTCCACATATCCACATTTATTTAGTTTGAATAATTTGAAACCTGCCAGACGAATGATAAATCTTTTTTCACGTGTATGATTCTTTTGCTGCAAGTTAAAAGTGACTACCGTCGATGGCATGTTGAATACACCGGTTCCCTTCAGAACACCGAAGTTAAGCGACATCCAGCGAGGTTAAGACTTGGATGGGTGACCATTCAAATTCTAATTCTCGTGACGCTGGCTTTTCCCGGCCCCACTCAGGCTGGGTGAGGTCAATGTGAGTAGCAGGTTTGTGAGTTTCCTGCGAATGGAGGGTAAAACCCCCGTCGTGATATGACCATGGCAGTTGAAAGCAGGGCTGCGGAGTCGGAGCCGGAGCCGGAGCTAAGGAGCCGGAGCTTAACATTTTTTGGTCTGAAGGAGCCGGAGCTGGAGCCGGAGCCAATTATTTTAGTAAAGAGGAGCTGGAGCCGGAGTCGGAGCCAAATTTTCAAAAACTTGGCTCCGCATCCAGCTCTGACTTAAAAATGAATTACTAGTATTTCCTCTCTGAAAAAAGTTCCATGAGATTTTTGATGAAGCCCTAAATGTGCTATGCAAACCTATGAACAAAATTTTACTCGTTTAAGCACAAACTTATTCAATATTGACCAATTAGATATCAATTTTTTTTTTTATTATTTCTCAAAAAATAATGAGTGGTTTTTTTTATTTATTATTATTATTACCTATTAAAAATAAATAACACTACTCCACCACATCCACTATTCCAGCACCATCCTCAAATCTAATGTAAATAATGTTCTTATGTACAATAATAATAATAATAATAATTGTTTTTATTCATATTTTCATACTATGTCACATCATCTACCTCCTCTTAAGTACTCTTGTACTTTTCGGGAGATAGGGTACATTTTACAATATATGTTAAATCATTTCTTCATGAATCTATGTCTTCCATATTGATTTAAATTTCATTATTGCAATTTATCAAATATTTTTTAATCTCTTTCTTCATTTTATTTTCATTTAAAATATTTCTCAGATTTGTTGGAATGTTATTTAGCATAGTTGGGATTTGAAAAGATCTTATTGTTGCTCCATAATTATTGTTGACTCTTGGTGTTATATAATGTACATGTCGCGTGTTATGATTTGTGTCTTCTGTTCTTCTATAATTTTCTTTATAATAATGTTTGGTTAAAAGCGTATAGATGTATAAATTTTCAAAGTTTAATATTTCATTTTCGTTGACTATTTTGTTTCTTTGTACTTTCGATGACCATGGATATACGACTGACTTTATGATCTTTTTTTGTGCTGATTTGATGAGTTTTTTATTGTTTTCAGTGCTGTATCCAAATAAAATACAATACAAAATCTAAAATGTACCTAAGAGTTATTAATTTGTGATTTAATGGTTCTAGATAAGGGGAAAAGTTATAGAACATAATGTAAGTGTTTAAACACATTTTTCGATACAACCAATGATAGGTATTCAGTTTATACTAATATATACATTTTGTATTCAAATAAGATGCACATTACTGGAGCCAGGAGCCGGAGCCGGAGCCAGTTTTTTTTCTCTTAGCTCCAGGAGCCGGAGCTGGAGCCGGAGCTAGAAAATAATACAAAGAGGAGCTGGAGCCGGAGCCGGAGCTCAAATTTTTTCCGCAGCTCCGCAGCCCTGGTTGAAAGCGACGTTAAACCCCACTTTAAAAAAAAAAAAAAAAAAAAGTGACTACCATATTATAATATTATGCCCAAGAGCGGTACCAAGTACTCGTACATAGTTACTATTTTTACTTTTAACGGGTGTATTATACTACTGAATACTATTTTTATTTTTGACGGGTGTATTGTACAGTTAAATACTATTTTTGCTTATGACGGGTGTATTGTACTACTAAATACTATTTTTACTTTTGACGGGTGTATTGTACTACTAAATACTATTTTTACTTTTGACGGGTGTATTGTACTACTAAATACTATTTTTACTTTTGACGGGTGTATTGTACAGCTAAATACTATTTTTACTTTTGACGGGTGTATTGTACTACTAAATACTAATTTTACTTTTGACGGGTGTATTGTACAGCTAAATACTATTTTTACTTTTGACGGGTGTATTGTACTACTAAATACTATTTTTACTTTTGACGGGTGTATTGTACAGCTAAATACTATTTTTACACTGAGAAAAATGAAATTTAAAAATGTACGTAGAAAAAATTTAAGTTTAAAATACCTAAAATTGCATACTTGATGAGCATTGAAGGCAAAATGTCAAATATAAAAAAATACCCCTTCAACTTTCGCTGAGTATGCAAACAAGTGGTTCCAAATGCTTGGTAAGGCTTTATTCACCACTGCCTATCTTCAGTTCAAATTTGAAAGAAATCTTTAAAGAAGAGGTTATATGTTGACATGTTTTGCTTAAGATTTGACTCGATCTGAGATTTTGGATGTTTTCAGAAATCGAATGAACTTATTTTTCGAACCGTACGTCCGATTTGAATGAACTAAAGTGTTATCGATGGATCTAGTGGATTGTAAGATAAGCTGTACTCGTTCATTTTCTGTCATTTTACATAAAGGGTTACTTTTTAACGGAAAACACTTTTGACGCACAACTGGGTTAAGAATGGCCTGGTTTATCAAAAAGTATGCATGCGATTTAAAAAAAATTCAACGATATTAGGCAGATCTTGCGAAACTTTATCCAAAATTGGCATAAAAACATCAACATGTTATTTCATTCTGTCCATTTCTTATCAAAAATATCTATTTGGGCCTACCTCGAACTTTCAAAGGTCTGAAAACCTGGCAAAAATGCAAGCATCAAAAATCTGTGTTAGTCCATGTTTAATCGTTAGTTGAGAGCTGTTGAAATCAACGTTTGTTTTTCAAAAACGCCTTCATATTATCATGTTATGCAATCATTTTGAAGGAGCCTTTGTGGCTTTCCTGTTGGCGGTACGGAAATTTTTTGGGAACCAAAAACGTATATTTTTGACTACTTTTCTCTAAAATTTAGTTTAAAATACCTGAAATTGCATACTTGATGATAATTGAAGGCAAAATGCAAATATGATAAAATACCCCTTCAACTTTGGCTGAGTATGCAAACAAATTTAATGGTTCCAAATGCTTGGTAAGGCTTTATTCACCACTGCATATCTTCAGTTCACATTTGAAAGAAATCCTTAAAAAAGAGGTTATATGTCGACATGTTTTGTTTAGGATTTGACTCGATCTGAGATTTTGGATGTTTTCAGAAATCGAATGAACTTATCTTTCGAACCGTACGTCCGATTTGAATGAACTAAAGTGTTATCGATAGATCTAGTGGATTGTAAGATAGGCTGATCTCGTTCATTTTCTGTCATTTTACATAAAGGGTTACTTTTTAACGGAAAACACTTTTGACGCACAACTGGGTTAAGAATGGCCTGGGTTATCAAAAAGTATGCATGCGATTTCAAAAAAATTAACGATAATAGGCAGATCTTGCGAAACGTTATCCCAAATTAGCATAAAAACATCAACATATTATTTTATTCTGTCCGTTTCTTATCAAAAATGTCTATTTGGGCCTACCTCGAACTTTCAAAGGTCTGAAAACCTGGCAAAAATGCAAGCATCAAAAATCTGTGTTAGTCCATGCTTAATCGTTAGTTGAGAGCTATTGAAATCAACTTTTGTTTTTCAAAAACGCCTTCATATTATCATGTTATGCAATCATTTTGAAGGAGCCTTTGTGGATTTCCTGTTGGCGGTAAGGAAATTTTTTGGGAACCAAAAACGTATATTTTTGACTACTTTTCTCTAAAATTTAGTTTAAAATAACTAAAATTGCATACTTGATGATAATTGAAGGCAAAATGCAAATATGATAAAATACCCCTTCAACTTTGGCTGAGTATGCAAACAAATTTAATGGTTCCAAATGCTTGGTAAGGCTTTATTCACCACTGCATATCTTCAGTTCACATTTGAAAGAAATCCTTAAAAAAGAGGTTATATGTCGACATGTTTTGTTTAGGATTTGACTCGATCTGAGATTTTGGATGTTTTCAGAAATCGAATGAACTTATCTTTCGAACCGTACGTCCGATTTGAATGAACTAAAGTGTTATCGATAGATCTAGTGGATTGTAAGATAGGCTGTTCTCGTTCATTTTCTGTCATTTTACATAAAGGGTTACTTTTTAACGGAAAACACTTTTGACGCACAACTGGGTTAAGAATGGCCTGGGTTATCAAAAAGTATGCATGCGATTTCAAAAAAATTAACGATAATAGGCAGATCTTGCGAAACGTTATCCCAAATTAGCATAAAAACATCAACATATTATTTTATTCTGTCCGTTTCTTATCAAAAATGTCTATTTGGGCCTACCTCGAACTTTCAAAGGTCTGAAAACCTGGCAAAAATGCAAGCATCAAAAATCTGTGTTAGTCCATGCTTAATCGTTAGTTGAGAGCTATTGAAATCAACTTTTGTTTTTCAAAAACGCCTTCATATTATCATGTTATGCAATCATTTTGAAGGAGCCTTTGTGGATTTCCTTCTGGCGGTAAGGAAATTTTTTGGGAACCAAAAACGTATATTTTTGACTACTTCTTTCTAAAATTTAGTTTAAAATGCCTAAAATTGCATAATTAATGAGAGTTGAATGGAAAATGCAAATATGATAAAATAACCCTTCAACTTTGGCTGAGTATGCAAACAAATTTAATGGTTCCAAATGCTTGGCAAGGCTTTATTCACCACTGGCTATCTTCAGTTCAAATTTGAAAAAAAATCCTTAAAGAAGAGGTTATATATGTCGACATGTTTTGCTTAGGATTTGACTCGATCTGAAATTTTGGATGTTTTCAGAAATCGAATGAACTCATCTTTCGAACCATACGTCCGATTTGAAAGAACTAAAGTGCTATCGATAGATCTAGTGGATTTTAAGATAAGCTGTTCTAGTTCATTTTCTGTCATTTTACATAAAGGCTTACTTTTTAACGGAAAACACTTTGGAGACCCAACTGGGTTCAGAATGGCCTGGGTTATCAAAAACTATGCATGTGATTTCATAAAAATAAATGTTGATGTTGTTATGCCAATTTGGGATAACGTTTCGCAAGATCTGCTTAGTTTCGTTTATTTTTTTAAAATCGCATGCATACTTTTTGATAACCCAGGCCATTCTTAACCCAGTTGTGCGTCAAAAGTGTTTTCCGTTAAAAAGTAACCCTTTATGTAAAATGCAAAATCATATTTGCATTTTGCCTTCAATTATCATCAAGTATGCAATTTTAGTTATTTTAAACTAAATTTTAGAGAAAAGTAGTCAAAAATATACGTTTTTGGTTCCCAAAAAATTTCCTTACCGCCAACAGGAAAGCCACAAAGGCTCCTTCAAAATGATTGCATAACATGATAATATGAAGGCGTTTTTGAAAAACAAAAGTTGATTTCAATAGATCTCAACTAACTATTAAGCATGGGCTAACACAGATTATTGATGCTTGCATTTTTGCCAGGTTTTCACACCTTTGAAAGTTCGAGGTAGTCCAAAATAGACATTTTTGATGAGAAATGGACAGAAGGAAATAATATGTTGATGTTTTTATGCCAATTTGGGATAATGTTTCGCAAGATCTGCCTAATATCGTTAATTTTTTTGAAATCGCATGCATACTTTTTGATAACCCAGGCCATTCTTAACCCAGTTGTGCGTCAAAAGTGTTTTCCGTTAAAAAGTAACCCTTTATGTGAAATGACAGAAAATGAACGAGAACAGCCTATCTTACAATCCACTAGATCTATCGATAGCACTTTAGTTCATTCAAATCGGACGTACGGTTCGAAAAATAAGTTCATTCGATTTCTGAAAACATCCAAAATCTCAGATCGAGTCAAATCTTAAGCAAAACATGTCAACATATAACCTCTTCTTTAAAGATTTCTTTCAAATTTGAACTGAAGATAGGCAGTGGTGAATAAAGCCTTACCAAGCATTTGGAACCACTTGTTTGCATACTCAGCGAAAGTTGAAGGGGTATTTTATCATATTTACATTTTGCCTTCAATTTTCGTCAAGTATGTAATTTTAGGTATTTTAAACTAAATTTTATAGAGAAATAGTCAAAAATATACGTTTTTGGTTCCCAAAAAATTTCCTTACCGCCAACAGGAAAGCCACAAAGGCTCCTTCAAAATGATTGCATAACTTGGATATTGAAGGGTTTTTTGAAAAACAAAAGTTGATTTCAATAGATCTCAACTAACTATTAAGCATGGGCTAACACGGATTTTTGATGCTTGCGTTTTTGCCAGGTTTTCACACCTTTGAAAGTTCGAGGTAGGCCAAAATAGACATTTTTGATGAGAAATGGACAGAATGAAATAATATGTTGATGTTTTTATGCCAATTTGGGATAATGTTTCGCAAGATCTGCCTAATATCGTTGATTTTTTTTTGAAATCGCATGCATACTTTTTGATAACGTAGGCCATTCTTAAATCAGTTGTGCGTCAAAAGTGTTTTCCGTTAAAAAGTAACCCTTTATGTAAAATGACAGAAAATGAACGAGAACAGCCTATCTTACAATCCACTAGATCCATCGATAACACTTTAGTTCATTCATATCGGACGTACGGTTCGAAAGATAAGTTCATTCGATTTCTGAAAACATCCAAAATCTCAGATCGAGTCAAATCTTAAGCAATACATGTCGACATATAACCTCTTCTTTAAGGATTTTTTTCAAATTTGAACTGAAGATAGCCAGTGGTGAATAAAGCCTTGCCAAGCATTTGGAACCATTAAATTTGTTTGCATACTCAGCCAAAGTTGAAGGGGTATTTTATCATATTTGCATTTTGCCTTCAATTATCATCAAGTATGCAATTTCAGGTATTTTAAACTAAATTTTAGAGAAAAGTAGTCAAAAATATACGTTTTTGGTTCCCAAAAAATTTCCGTACCGCTAACAGGAAAGCCACAAAGGCTCCTTCAAAATGATTGCATAACTTGGATATTGAAGGGTTTTTTGAAAAACAAAAGTTGATTTCAATAGATCTCAACTAACTATTAAGCATGGGCTAACACAGATTATTGATGCTTGCATTTTTGCCAGGTTTTCACACCTTTGAAAGTTCGAGGTAGGCCAAAATAGACATTTTTGATGAGAAATGGACAGAATGAAATAATATGTTGATGTTTTTATGCCAATTTGGGATAATGTTTCGCAAGATCTGCCTAATATCGTTGATTTTTTTGAAATCGCATGCATACTTTTTGATAACGTAGGCCATTCTTAAATCAGTTGTGCGTCAAAAATGTTTTCCGTTAAAAAGTAACCCTTTATGTAAAATGACAGAAAATGAACGAGAACAGCCTATCTTACAATTCCACTAGATCCATCGATAACACTTTAGTTCATTCATATCGGACGTACGGTTCGAAAGATAAGTTCATTCGATTTCTGAAAACATCCAAAATCTCAGATCGAGGCAAATCTTAAGCAATACATGTCGACATATAACCTTTTCTTTAAGGATTTTTTTCAAATTTGAACTGAAGATAGCCAGTGGTGAATAAAGCCTTGCCAAGCATTTGGAACCATTTGTTTGCATACTCAGCCAAAGTTGAAGGGATATTTTATCATATTTGCATTTTGCCTTAAATTATCATCAAGTATGCAATTTTAGGTATTTTAAACTAAAATTTAGAGTAAAGTAGTCAAAAATATACGTTTTTGGTTCCCAAAAAATTTCCGTACCGCCAACAGGAAAGCCACAAAGGCTCCTTCAAAATGATTGCATAACTTGGATATATGAAGAGGTTTTTGAAAAACAAAAGTTGATTTCAATAGCTCTCAACTAACTATTAAGCATAGACTAACACAGATTTTTGATGCTTGCATTTTTGCCAGGATTTCAGATCTTTGAAAGTTCGAGGTAGCCCAAAATAGACATTTTTGATAAGAAATGGACGGAATGAAATAATCTGTTGATGTTTTTATGCCAATTTGGGATAACGTTTCGCAAGATCTGCCTAATATCGTTGATTTTTTTGAAGTCGCATGCATACTTTTTGATAACCCAGGCCATTCTTAACCCATTTGTGCGTATACTACTATCGGGACTCCGTTGTGGCCGCTTGCCATATAAATAAATTTGAAGAAAATCGGTTGAGAACATTATAAATATAATAGTAAGTTTAATTAGATAGAACAAAAATATATACAGTAAAATACAATGAAATTATAAAGAAAAACAAAAAGATTGAGCAAAGATACAAGAACAAAAAAAAAAGAATGAAGTTAATGTCCTACTTAAGGGGCGGGGTCATATATTGCCTGTGGCAATCTCTTCCACCCAACCCTTGGGACATTTGTAAATAGTGATTCAGTAAAAAAATCTCTGATTCTAGCGATAATAAAAATTTGAATGCCATTCACGAGGAAGTATTGTGTCCATAATTGGCAGTGCATTTTATTCTCTTTCTATTAAACGGATCTGATCATACCAACATTGCCTATTGCTTTATGAATTATTATAGCATTCAACAATCTCGAACTCAGAACCAAATAACACATAATAAAGGATCAAATTTTGTTTAGGTTTAAAAGTGCAGATTTCTTGTATTTAATGGCCTTCTAAAAGGGGATACCTACCACGCTCCAAAGGCAAAGTACAAATGCAACTCATATAAATAAAAAAAGGTTGTGTTTCACTAAATTCAGACCGTTAGAAATAAAAACAAAGGGAGAATGGAGGTAATTATTTATATTGTACAGTTTGCCGTCTTTACAACTTCTTATTTCTTTCGAGATTTTGACGAAATTTTTTACACATATAGGTATAGGAGACGTATTGTAGGTGGTCCCATTTTAAATTCATTAACTTCGCACTATCACTTGTTGGTGATACAGACCATGTGTCTGACCACTATATTTTTACTTTAACGCTTATATCTCTTAAACAATACACCCAATTGTCACGAAATTATGTATGTATATTGTATATGCTGGGAGTTAGCGTTCTCATTGTGCATTTATAGCTAAATCATAAGCTTTGATATTTAGGAAATCCAATTTTTTTTACAAAAAAGTGCAAAAATAACGTCTATGACTTGCCGATACACAATTTTTTGTGGAGTTGGGTTTGTAGGAAAAACGGTATTCTACCATAATATATAACTTATAAAATTTGAAGAAAATCGGTTAAGCGGTTTTAGATATAATAACACTCTATATTGGAAGGTAAGATATCTATACTTAGATAAGAGAGTTTCACTCACTGACTGACTCACTCACTCACTGATTCATCACTGTTTCTCCGAACTGGTAAGTCCTAGGAAGCTGAAATTTGGTAGGTAGCTTTGTCTTATAGCTTTGTCGGAATTTTTCGAAATTCCCACTACAACACCTGCCATTGGCGAAAAAGGATTTTTTGCTTCTAGCGGGCCATGCTTCGGCCCGCAAAGCGGGCGACAGCCCGCTAGTAATAGATATAATAACCACCAGGCGAGGTTAATACTCAAAGCATTTTCTACCACCTTAACCCTCAGAGTCTTATTATTTTGTGGTTACAAACTCAAATAAATGAGGAGAAATTCATGCACTGGGTGGGATTCGAACCAACGGATCCCTACACTACCTAGATCACCAGACTAGCGCTTTAACCACTTGACTACCAGTGCACTGTACAAGAGATACAATGGAGTTTTATTTTATTTTTTAAAGATGAGTGTTTAACAGCCTTTTTTATTTCGTAGCTATAAACAGGGGCTACTGTAGAAGCTTGTGGTCTGTGTTGTAGCCTGCCCATCCCGTAGTATGCCTCCACTCTGATGGGCGAGAAGTGACACAATACTTACCATTTAGGTGCTGAGTCAACACGAGCGCACCGAAAGGTATTCCCTACAAACAACTGTAACCAAATTTTGAATACAAATTTTTGTCGGCGCGGGGGTTCGGACCCGGGACCTTCCGCATAGGAAGCGAGTGCTTAACCACTGAGCTTAAGTATAAAATCTCAAAATTGCCACGTGTATACAATGTAAACCAATCACGAGGAAGTATTGTGTTAATAATTTATTGACAGTGTATTACTTCCGAGAAATTTCTAATATTAGAAACTAATATTTCTAATATTAGAAACTAATATTTCTAATATTAGAAATATTAGTATTGTGTTCGTTTCTGTAAAAAAAAACTTTTTTTTTTGCTCTGAGCAATTTTGGTTTTGTGTTCCGTCTGTCGGTCTATTAAAAATATTCCTTGTAACGCGCAAATCTCGGAAACTACTCAATGGATTTTGATTAAAATTTCCTACGTGTATATAATGTGAAATAATCACGAGGAAGTATTGTGTCCATAATTGGCAGTGTTTTTTATCTTCAAATTATTTCGATGATTATTATTTTGTTTTACCAAGAGTTGTGTATAATAATTTCCTGAGAACTTATATGTTTCATTCCTATTATAATTATATTAGAAAATTTAGGAAGTAATAGTAGGACCTGACTCATCTGACCAAACTTATCACACGTAAAGTTTCGTTCCATTAAGTAGATAATGCCTTGATTTAATCATTTCATTTTCCTGCCCGAGCAAAGCTATGTTAAGACAATAATATACTTTTCAATTATTTATTTTTTTAAAAGCGACGTTAAACCCCACTTTTAACTGCATGGTCATATGACGACGGGGGTGTTACCCTCTTTTCACAGGAAACTAAAAAAACCGGCTATCCACATAAACCTCACCCAGCCTTTGTTGGGCCGGAATACCAGCATCACGAAGATGTACGTTGCTCAACTTCGGTGATCCTACAAGAACCGGTGCCTTCAACGCTGGCTCAAAAATCGTTAATGTTCGGTTAAGTACTATTTTTTCATTTGCGTGTTCTGCTAAGTATCAAACGCGAAAATGGTTCGGCTAAGTATTGCTGAATGAGGAAATTTTAGAGACCGGCACTGGTCGCTTCGCGCTCGGGAATTAGCAGAACGTTAGAATTTTTCAATTATTTTCGAAATGGTTGAGAATTGTAAAAAAAACCGAGAAGTGTGTATCTCTTAAATTAAAATTGCTAGCAATTGATATAAACCTTATTCAAATCGGACAAACTTTTCTTAAGTTCGGCTAAGTCGCAACGCGAAAATGGTTCGGCTAAGTATTGCTGCGTGAGGATGTGTGTGTGTGGGTGTGTGTGGATGTGTGTGTGTGGATGTGTGTGTGTGGGTGGGTGTGTGTGTGCGTTGTGTGTGTTTGATGGGCTGGCGAAGCGGCGGGTGTAACCCGCTAGTAATAATATATATCATCCAGCGTATTGCAATTGCTGTATACATAATTATGTAGATAGGTAATACAGTGAGTATTAGAGGAACTCTCTCATCCTGTGAAAAAATGGAGGAAATATTTTACTTTTAAGATGTTGTCCATATATTGTTTTATCATTAAAAATTATAGTATAAACTCTCTTATAAACCCACCAAATAATAATAATAATATTATTTTTAATTATGACAATCTATCCTTTAGGTCTTTTTCCATCTGGTATGTATGACAATAATCGATGATGCGATAGACAGAAACAAATGGAGGCAATAAAAAAAGCTATCATATTTGTGTTAATCACTTTCGTGATATCACAACTACTCAAACTCGCTTTACTAAATCTACGCTGAAACCGGGACTTGAACCACCGACCTCCAGGTTACAAGTCCGCCGCCTTATCGATCAAGCTACTGAGGTCGGTTCCATCTGGTATGTATGACAATTGATGATGCGATGGACAGAAACAAATGGAGGCAATATATCGGGCGGCGAGGCCAAATACCGACTTGGGTATGAGTGGCCATGAGTAAGTTAAGTAAGTAAGACAATCTGTCTAATGTCCTACTTCTTCTTGTCTCCGCTAGGTGGCGCTGGGAGCTCTCCCGTTCGCTGTCACGGAGGTCAACAAGGACCCTCACCTACTACCGGGCAGGAAACTAGTGTACGAAGCAGAGAACATCGGGACTGAACAGGGTAAGAGACATGGGTTACACAAGGGTTAAACTAGGATAACACATGTCTACACAACGGTTGAACCAGGATAACACATGTCTACACAAGGGTTGAACCAGCGTCACACAAGGGTTGAACCAGGGTAACACAAGGGTTGAACCAGGGTAACGCAAGGGTTGAACCAGGCTAACAGAAGGGTTGAACCAGGCTAACAAGGGTTGAACCAGGGTAACACAAGGGTTGAACCAGGGTTACACAAGGGTTGAACCAGGGTAACACAAGGGTTGAAACAGGGTAACACAAGGGTTGAACCAGGGTAACACAAGGGTTGAACCAGGGTTACACAAGGGTTGAACCAGGGTAACACAAGGGTTGAAACAGGGTAACACAAGGGTTGAACCAGGGTAACACAAGGGTTGAACCAGGGTTACACAAGGGTTGAACCAGGGTTACACAAGGGTTGAACCAGGGTAACACAAGGGTTGAAACAGGGTAACACAAGGGTTGAACCAGGGTCACACAAGGGTTGAACCAGGGTTACACAAGGGTTGAACCAGGGTTACACATGTCTAATCGAGGGATTGAAGCCGGGACCTTCCGCATGGCAAGCGAGTGCTTAACCACTGAGCTAATCTGAGCATCAGGTAACCAGGAGGTCTCGAACCACTGACCTCCAGGTTACGTGTCCGCCGCCTTATCGATAGAGCTACTGAAATTGGTTGAAAAAAGAGACAAGCTTTTTTAAAATGAATTTGTGTTAATCACTTTCGTGATGTCACAACTAGTCAAACTAGCTTTACTATATCTCTACTCTGCTAGGTACTTGAACCACCGACCTACAGGTTACAAGTCTGCCGCCTTATCGATGAAGCTACTGAAGACGGTAAAAAAAGACAAACTAATATATATTTAATTTATTATGTTAGAACAAGACGTTCTGGCCAGAGGAAGAGTTAATATTTATTTTAGAGGCCGACTCCTTAGGGCCAGGAATTTAATCTCATAATGGGTTTCGCGGGATTAAAAGATACTTGCGGTCAGGGGCGGCTGGTGGGACAATGTTTCGGGGGTGCTGCCAAATAAACCGGACTAAAATGGTGTATTTAGACTCGCTCTTATAGTTCCTAAAGAGTTTTATCTTGTCTACCATATCAATAATTATAATTATTAATTAATTATACATATTGGTTCTATTAGTTCTATGAGGAATAATTACTTCATAGCCATTAGGAATAATTAAGTCTCTAAAATAAATTAATAGGTATTAACTCTTGGAACTCTATCACATTTCAGTGGTATGGATCAAATATACAACTTTCAATAGATGTGTTATATTTAGCGCTCTGACCCGCCAAGTCAATCGAAATAGTTCGTGCGTTACTATACGCCACAAGTATATTATACGCCACAGCACAAGTAGCACATTTCGTGTAGTTGTATTAAGAGAAAAAGTACAAGTGATGGAGGATTAAACAATTATTTGATAGAATATTCTATTATTAATGTGTAATGATTTTCACTGACTTTTATACGAGCATGGACTTAAAAAAAACTATTTCTTCTTTTGATCTAGGGGTGCTGCAGTTCCGCAGCTCCTGAGCACCGGCCGCGCCTGCTTGCGGTAAAGTTTCATCCCTATTGTTCTTCTACATTCCAGAAATAACCTGGAATACAGGGTGCGCAAGAACAATAACATAAAACTGGGAGGAGTGGTGGTCTCCAGACAAGTTAATAGAGAAGTGGTTGGTTTTGTTCAACCTCGCGGCCTTGTAATCTACAAGGCAGACCACAAGCGTCTACAGTAGCTGGCTACGAAATAAAAGAAGCTACGAAATAACTACGAAATAATAAAAAATGTTGTGACACACTCATTTTTTTTGATTTAATAAAGACCGTCAGAATTTTTTGGCATAGCTGGCGCATCAACAGTTTTAGTAAATACTTGTACTAAGAACTCAAATACAATACATAATATAAATATCTCAAGAAATTTCCTCTCATAGAAGCCCTTCAAAGCTTAGGAAAAGTACCTTTGTATAAATGTTTCTTTATAAAGAAAATAAATAAATAAACTATTAAACTAAATAAATGCAAAGGGTATTTTTTGACATTTTCATGTCTTTGCTCTGGCACATAACCAAAATATGTGACGAAATTATGTAACGAAATTATGTAACGATATTATGTAACGATATTATGTAACGAAATATTGAATTGTAAAGGGAGAGAAGAGGGAAAGTGTGTGTCATGCGCACAATGGCGAAGTATTGAATTGTAGAGGGAGAGAAGAGAGAAGGTATGTGTCATGCGCACAATACGAAATTTGGTCAGTTGGGTTTTGGACCTTGAATAGTAAAGATGAAAATGTCCCAATGGTTGCAGACTCGTATGCAAGCGTTTTTTTAAACAAAAATTTAACATCGCTTTCAACTGCATGGTCATATCAGTAGTCACCGTGGCAGAGTGAGTTAGCGCGCTAGGCATTGTACGCATGGTGACCTGGGTTCGATTCCCAGCGGGGCAGGAATTTTTTAATTTGTGTTTAACGTCGCTTTCAACTGCATGGTCAATTGGTCATATTACGACGTAAGGGACAAGTTTGTATTAGTAAATTAAGAGCGCGCGATCAGCTCAGTGGTTAAACACTCGCCTGCCATGCGGAAGGTTCCGGGTTCGATCCCTCGTGCCGACAAAAATTTGTATCCTTAATTTGGTTACAATTGTTTGTAAGGGATGCCTTCCGGTGCGTTCGTGTTGACCCAGCACCTCATTGGGAAGTATTGTGTCACTTCTCGCCCATCAAAGGGGAGAGATAATACGGGATGAGAAAGCTACAACACAGACCACAAGCGTCTACAGTAGCTCCTGTTTCATGGCTACGAAATAAGAAATCTGTGAAACACTCATTTTTTTTTTTTTTTTTTTTTTTTTTCTTTTAGAAAGGAACAACTAGGCGCAAAAAGATTCCGACCAACGTTATTTAAATTTTAGGATATTGTTCTGGGATGGTTAATTAAAATTTTATCAGGCCCTGAGGATAAAATTTACGGACCTGTACAATCTGTACATCGTTTTTCGACAAGCAGTTTTAACCTCCTTTTTTTTCTTAATTGCATTAGTTTCTGTACACATTTTTTTGAGTGAATTCTCTGTTTTCCCTTTAGCTTTATTCTCTATCTTTTTTGTTCTTGTTTCTTCGTTCAATGCAATCTATTTATTTTTTCTTTATAATTTCATTGTAATTTACTGTAGGTATAATATTTTTTTATTTTTTTTATTTTTAATTTATTTATTTGACGGGCCAGAAACCCAATAATACAAAATTACATGAAAATATTTACAGACAATTATACACAATAAGAAAATAAATTATCTTACCTAATAAAGCATAACAAAGTAATAATAATAATGAGAAGAATGAGCATCATATCGCTTGCTTAATGCAAGAACGACATAAGTCAAAAATCGTTGAAATTCAAGTAAATCGACATTTTCTCCATTTGAAAAAATCTATTGTACAATACTACAGCTCAGTCTATTTTATAAGAAAATAAGTCCGACATTTTTCACATAATAAAGTCAATCATTTCTGTAAACGTTAAACTGGGACCATTTAAAAGTTAAAAAAATGCTCTACTGAAAAATCACGTTTTTTGACTTATGACGTTCTTGTATTAAGCAAGCGATATCCACCTTTTTCTCAACTTCTTCCTCAAGAGTTCAGAGTCTCGCCCATTGTCTTGTTGACCTGTGTTACAGATGTAAACCTATTGGAATAGTGAAAAATATACATAATAATAATAGGTATTATGTATATCATTTTGTTTAATGGGATTGCCTCATCAGAAGAATATTTTTCATTATAGTCTGTCCCGGTAGCTCAGTGGTAAAGGCGGCACTGTGTGAATCCAGAGATTCCAGAGGTCGCGGGTTCGAAACCCAGCCGTGACAAAACAAGTTATCCTGTCATTTGGGATTTTTACCACGTAATAATACGCCTTGGGCTTACTGCTGGAATAATGGGACTTAATAGCCCTAATCGGACAGTATAAATAAGGCGATATTATTATTATTAATTTATTGCTGTTTCACAAACTTCTCTTGTGTTTTGAATCGTGTTCTTCCAGGCAAGGAGCGACAGCACTCGTCCCTGTCGCTAGCCATCCGCAAGATGACCAAGCTGAGAGACAGCGGGTGCATCGCTTTCATAGGACCCGACGACACCTGCCACAGTGAGGCCCTGGTATCAGCAGCCTGGAACCTGCCTATGATATCCTATGTGAGTTTTTGAGCAGTTAACACTATCACTGCCAGAGAGCAGTTAACACTATCACTGCCAGACCATTTCTAGTTCCGATATTCTATGTAAGTTTTTGAGCTGTTGACTCTATCACTTCCAGACTATTTCTAGCTCCTGGGCCAGGTTAACCCATTGCCTACCAAGCCATTTTTATGAAAGTTGCCCTGGGGACCAAGGGTATTTTCCTCAAAATCACCTGTCTAGCATATGTGCAACAGGCGGTCCCCCAGACAAAAAACCCATATTTCCTTGTCACTAGGGACCATATATATATGTGCTAGGCAAATTGTCTTGCATATATGCTTTACATGGTACACAAGAAGGTTCAAACGTGTCTAACATATTATATGCAACCCCGGTACCCCAGGCAATACCAGTGTCTTGCAAATTTGCTACCCATGGTAGGCAATGGGTTAAGTTTTTTTTCTCAACTACTCAAGTTTTATTAAAGAGCGCACGAATAGCTCAGTGGTTAAGCACTCGCATGCCATGGGGAAGGTCCCGGGTTGGAACTCCCGCGCCGACAAAAAAAAATAATATTCAAAATTTGGTTACAGTTGTTTGTAAGGGATACCTTCCGGTGGGCTCGTGTTGACCCAGCACCTAATTGGGAAGTATTGTGTCACTTCTCGCCCATCAGAGGGGAGGCACAACACAGACCACAAGCGTCTATAGTAGCTCCTGTTTCATGGCTACAAAATAAAAAAGGCTGTGAAACACTCATCTTTAAGAAAATCTACTACTAAAGTTAAAAAAAAGTTATAATATTTATGTTAATCACTTTCCTGATATCACAACTACTCAAACTCGCTTTACTAAATCCACGCTGAAACCGGGACTTGAACCACCGACCTCCAGGTATCAAGTCCGCCGCCTTATCGATCAGGCTACTGAGGTCGGTCTGTTTGTATAAAGTACCTATCCTTGCTCACAATGGAATGAGTGAGGCACATTCTCTGTTTGTTCTGATATTGCAAAACATGAAGCCGGATATTGTTTTCTTGAAAGCTCGTTTTCGTCTCTCTCTATTGTATTGTAGGTATTTCTTTTTCTTCTTCTTCTTCTTATTATTATTATTATTATAGTATGCTTTATTAGGTAAGACAAAAATATATACAGTAAAATACAATGAAATTATAAAGAAAAAATAAATAGATTGAACAAAGAAACAAGAAAAAAGAAAGAAAAAAAGCTGATGTCCTACCTAACGGGCGGGGTTATTGCCTGTGGCGATCTCTTCCACCCAACCCTTCTTCTTCTTCTTCCTCAGTCTTCAGGTTGGTAAATAAAATAAGTAAATATTAAATCCCGGCAACTCAGTGGTCAAGGCCTTCCGACTGGTAATCCAGAGGTCGCGGGTTCGGAACCCAGTTATCCTCGCATTTTGAATTTGTACCACATATAATCAAGCTCTTTGTCAATATTATTCTTTTCGATATGGAGATATTATAATTACTCTTATTATAGTGAGGAAAACCAGAAGCGACCATAAGAAAGATGTTTAGTCCCCTGTCTCTCACTATGAAACACGACCCTGATTTTTTTCTGTCTGTCCCGGTAGCTCAGTGGTAAAGGCGGCACTCTGTGAATCCAGAGATTCCAGAGGTCGTGGGTTCGAAACCCAGCCGGGACATGACAAGTTATCCTCCCATTTGGGATTTTTACCACATAATAATATGTCTTGGGCTTACTGCTGGAATAATGGAACTTTAATGGTCTTAATAATCGGGCAGTATAAATAAGGCGATATTATTATTATTATTATTGTTATGAAAAACGACCCTGATTTTTTTATCACAATAAACAAAAATCAACAAGACCTGTTTGTAGAAATACCATTGTTATTTCAACGACTTGATGGAATCAAAAAAAAAAAAGAATCCTTCCAAGTGCATTACAACCAAAGCAATGAGAATTTGAAAATATTGTTCATTTTTCAATAAAGTCCATTTCGAAAAATAATGTCACTTGTAATCCAAAGAGATTCTATATTCTAAGAATAAAGCTCGAGTGTTCTGAGAATAAAGTCCAATTATTTTCATTTTAATATACTTTTTCCTGGTATTATTTTGGTTTCAATATTTTTATCTAACTTAATTTACGGAACAATGTTCCATTTTATTTATTATACAAAAGACATAAAAGGATCGGCACGAACGACTATACAATAAATGGTTAAAGTGCCTAAAAGGAAAAAAAAAGATATAATATTACAAATGAAATTGTTAATAAAATATAAAAAAATAACAATGTTCTTAATATATCCCTAATCTTTTTATTAAGTAATGTATATTATTGAATAAATTTCAATTGTATTTATTTTAATATGGAGGGTGTCCAATTGTCCATAAAGTGCCGCCCTACCCTCCGTATTTTAAGAACGGCTGAAATTATAGAAAACGCAGAAACCCGTTTTCATTAATTTTTTGGGAGATTAAGTTTCAGTAAAAAAAAAAGAAATTGTCTACACTGCCCTAGTAGTCAGGCTGGGCAGATGGGCACGGACCAACTTTAAAATCTTAAATGGAATAGTATATCTTTAGGCATATTGTTTTTAAGGCCTCATTAAGAGAAGTTCATTGCAACAAATTTTAATGAAGTGAGGCATACAGGGTCGGCCGTCCTGGCTAATATGCCTATGTTCTGACCTGTAACTCATTAACCCTAAGTTTTAGAAGGATAAATTTTGTTGATGTTTACTCCTTTAATTGAGACCTTTCGAACAAGGTATAACTCAATATTTTTTTCAGTTAACAAAAAAAAAAATTCGGCTGTTCGTCCGGCTGGCTGACGAAATCGACCAGAAACTAACATCAACAGAATCTCAGAAACCAGTGTACCGATTTCAACAATTTTTTGTACAAGTACATACTACATATATAGTAGATAATTGTACATGGTCCAATTTTAAATTCATCAACTTCGCACTAGCGGTTCTGGGTCATAGACCATGCATCTGATCACTGACTTTTTATTTATACGCTTATATCTCGTAAACGGTACACTCGATTTTGCTAAAATTCTGTATGTATATACGTATTAATGTTTTTTTTTTTTTAATTAAATGTGATTTAAGTCTGATATTTACGAAAATCCAAAATGCTGGACAAAAAAGTGTCAAATAACTACAACTTACCGATATAGGATTTTTTAGTATGGATAAAAAACAATATTCTACCATATAAAACATTTGAAGAAAATCGGTTAGGCGGTTTCGTAGATAGGTACAAGTGATTTAGTATAAAATCTCAAATTGCCATACAATGTGAACCAATCAAGAGGAAGTATTGTGTCCATAATTGGCAATGTATTTCTCGTTCTTTCAAATCTCATCTCTGTTTCAATATTTTTTCACAAAAAACTGTAACAATGGAGAAGGAAATCCTTGTTCAGCTTCCATGAATTCGTGACATTGTAACAAATCAAACACTTATTCTGGGATTTCACTTTAATGAATTTTAAATTAAAGAAACATTCTGAGTATTTGTCTCAAAAATATTTTTCTTTCTTCTCTCTCCCTCTCTCTCCCCCTCTATTTCTTTTTCTTTCTCTTCTTTCTATAAATAAAATTATATAAAAAATATATTCTATTTCGTAAAAGATAAGAGATATCGAAATTTTCGATATCTCTTATCTTATTCCTCATCCCTATTTAAAGTTAGTTATTCCACCCCATTGAACCTCCACTTGTTTCAGAAATGCGCCGACAAACGCGAAGTTTTTATTCCTCCCTATTTGAAGTTAGTTATTCCACCCCATTGAACCTCAAAGTTCTTATTTATTCCCCATTGAACCGACAAACGCGAAGTTCTTATTCCTCCCTATTTCAAGTTAGTGATTCCACCCCATTGAACTTCCACTGGTCTCAGAAATGCGCCGACAAACGCGAAGTTCTTATATTCCTCCCTATTTGAAGTTAGTGGTCAAGGCGTCTGACTGGTAATAGAGAGGTCGCGGGTTCAAAACTCGGCCGGGACATGACAAGTTGCCCTCCCACTTGGGATTTTGACCAAATAATAATACCTACGTCTTGGGCTAACTGCTGGAATAATGGGACTCAGTCCTAATCGGGCGGTATAAATAAGGCGATACTATTAGTTATTCCACCTCATTGAACCTCCACTGGTTTCAGAAATGCGCCGACAAACGCGAAGTTC
The DNA here is from genome assembly GCA_024516035.1 of Bactericera cockerelli. Taxonomy (NCBI): domain Eukaryota; kingdom Metazoa; phylum Arthropoda; class Insecta; order Hemiptera; family Triozidae; genus Bactericera; species Bactericera cockerelli. The sequence goes on along the minus strand of CM044963.1, from coordinate 3,814,001 downwards.
TTACTCCTCCCTCCCTATTTGAAGTTAGTTATTCCTCCCTATTTGAAGTTAGTTATTCCTCCCTATTTGAAGTTAGTTATTCCTCCCTATTTGAAGTTAGTTATTCCTCCCTATTTGAAGTTTGTTATTCCTCCCTATTTGAAGTTAGTTATTCCTCCCTATTTGAAGTTTGTTATTCCTCCCTATTTGAAGTTAGTGATTCCTCCCTATTTGAAGTTTGTTATTCCTCCCTATTTGAAGTTAGTGATTCCACCCCATTGAACCGCCACTGGTTTCAGAAATGCGCCGACAAGCGTGTGTCAGACAAGAAGGTATTCTACACATTCGCCCGCACCCTCCCCCCCAGCACCAAGGTGTCCAAATCAGTGGTGGCGCTGCTCAAGGAGTTCAGGTGGAACAAGTTCGTCATCATCAGTGGCGTGAATCCGGCCTGGTGCGCCCAAGTGCAGGACGCTATATCCGTGAGTTATTTCAGAGCAGAAAAAACCTGCCCCGCTGGGGATTGAACCCAGGTCACCATGCGCGTGCAATGCCCAGCGCGCTAACTCACTCGGCAGGGTGACTTGTTATTTCTTAATAATAATAACATTCTTTAGTGGAGAGTTGCCACCAGGCGAGGTTAATGCTTCAAGCATCTACTATCTAACCTTCTAACCCTTAGAGTCTTATAATTATATGGCCACAAATTCAAATTAATGAGGAAAAATTCATGCACTGGGTGGAATTCGAACCAACGGATTTCAATTTCAACGGATTCCAAAGCCCGATTCTTGACCATCAAATTAACCCATCCAGTAGCTTGATCGGTAAGGCAGTGGACTTGTAACCGGGGTTCAGGGGTCATTTTTATTAATTGTTATCCAGCATTAACATTACTAAAATTGTAGTGACAGTTAACAGTGTCACTACAATTTTAGAACCGAAATGACAACAATATTATCAATGAATAAATTTAAGCTGTAGTGGAAGTAGTGGAGGATATAACCCCTGGGCGAGGTTAAAAAACATTCTAATCTCTGACTCTGAACCTACGTTTACTATTGTGTGAGAAATACTATCACGTAATAACAGGAGAAATTGTATAATTTGAATTAACTTATTTATTTATGCAAAAAATATTCGCAGTGCAGTAATTCTCTTGTAAGCTAAATAGTGCTAGCTCTCTGGAAGAAGAAAAGGAAAAGATTAAAAATAAGAACAAAATATTAGAAGAGGAGAATAATAATAATAACATTCTTTTTAAATATGGTTTTATCGTCGCTTTCAACTGCATTGTCACATCACGACAGGGGTGTTACCCTCCATTCACAGGAAACTTAGGTAATAATAATTATAATACCTTGTAAATACAGTGTTGAAATTCTGTAAAAAAACCATTTATTTTTACATTATTCTGAAAAGAAAAGAGAAAATGCTTCGAAAAAAACTGTACTCAACTCTAGCTTATTGGCAAAAATGCAACAGCGAATTAATCTAAAAAAAAATATTGTATTTTGTACATAATATTTTCATTAATTGCAACAACAAAAAATATTTCAGTTATCATAGGTATTTGTGTTAATCACTTTCGTGATATCACAACTACTCAAACTCGCTTTGCTAAATCTTTGCTGAACTTGGGACTTGAACCACCGACCTCCAGGTTACAAGTCCGCCGCCTTATCGACCAAGCTACTGAGGTAGATTTCAATTCTAATAGCATAGTATCATACATACTTTGAGTAGGTAACTTCTCTATCAGTGGAAGAGGCATTCCTAGCCTTTTTAGCAAACTTTTTATCTATGTGAAAAGGTTTTTCACACTTTTAATGATTTCTATTTCTCTCTTTCTCTTTATCCCTCTCTTTTTCCTTCACTTTCTCTTTCTATTTTTTCCTCAATTTCTCTTTCTATTTTTTTTCTCTTTCTCTTTCTCTTTGTCTTTCTCTTTCACTTTCTCTTTCTCTTTCTTATTCTCTTTCACTAATTTTTCTCTTTTTTCTTTTTTCTCTGTTTTTATCTCTCTCTCTATCTCTCTCTCTCTCTCTCTCACACACACACACACACACAAACACGTACACACACTCTTTCACTTTCTATCTCTCTCTCTCTCTCTCTCTCTTTCTCTCTCTCTCTCCCCCAGGATCTAGCAAAGGACAACAAGATAGAGGTGACGGAAACATTGCGCTTTTCCGACTATATTCCGCAGAAGGTGCAAGAAATGGAAAACCTCGTCACGAAAACTCACGAACACACCCGAGGTAAGATTTCCGGTATCTCACGAACACTTCCGAGGTAAGATTTCCGAAAACTCACGAACACACCCGAGGTAAGATTTTCGGAAACTCTCGAACACACACGAGGTAAGATTGCCGGAAACTCACGAACACACGCGAGTTAATAGGCGCGAGGTTAATACATAATTACAAGAAAGAACTCATTACCCTATATTCTTAAGTATAATTTAAATAAATATTATAATTTGCTTCTTTTTTGTTTGGTCTAAAAAATGAAAAGAAAAAACAAGAAAGAACTTACGATGACGAACATGTGTTTAATATTTGGTCAACATTTTGAGATAAAATCGTGTTCATTTTTGTAGAATATATGTTTTTTTGCTCCAATTTCAATTTTTTCATATTTTTGGACGTATCATAACCTTCTGAGCAACTTTGGTTTTTTTGCACTATTTTCTGTTTTAAATTTATTTATTTTATTTTTATTTATTTACACTTTATTAATGGGAGATATTACATACAACACATATAATTACAAATTAAAATCTTAATATATAAATGTCAAAGTCATTGACTGACTGACCACTGACTGATCATCGCTCTACAGCCCAAACCGTAATAGCTAGCGAGCTGAAATTTTGACACAACATTCCTTGCATACTGAATACGTGCAATAAGAAAGGATTTTGCAAAAGTCCAAACCGTTCCATAGATAGAGCCCTAAAAGTGCACTTTTAGATCGTGGCGAAGCACGGGTTAACTGCTGGTACAATATAATAGAAGAAAAAAATAAAGAAAAAAAAAATAAATATATATACATAATAAATGTCCTAGCTAAAGGGCGGGGTTATTGCCTTTGGCAATCTCTTCCACCCAACACTTTAAATAAATTATAATTTGCTTCATTTTAATAAATTAACTTTCATTATAATAAATAAACATCTTCACTCCCTCAGTTTACGTGTTTGTGGGGGAGCACCTCGCGCTGGTGGACTTCGTGCTGTGTCTACAGAGGCGCACCCTCCTGGACAATGGCGACTACATTATCATCTCGGTCGACGACGAGATCTACGACCCGCACAACGCTCACACACTCACTTCTTGTAAGTCACTGCTGCCACCGGGATACCACTGAGTGCAACATTATTATTATTATGAAACCGACCTCAGTAAACGTTCTGTGGGTACATGATAATATATGTAGGTGTAGAATATTTGAAATTGAAAAGCTTTATTGTTAGTAATTTCAACAGCCAACCTCAATAGCTTGATCGATAAGGCGGCGGACTTGTAACTTGGAGGTCGGTGGTTCAAGTCCCGGTTTCATCGTAGATTTAGTAAAGCGAGTTTGAGTAGTTGTGATATCACGAAAGTGATTAACACAAATATGATAACTTATAATCATTATGAAACGCTTTATTGAAAGAACATAATAACATATATACTAACAAATAATGGTAAAAATTAAAATTAATGTTAAACGAAAGTGATTAACACAAATATGATAACTTATAATCATTATGAAACGCTTTATTGAAAGAACATAATAACATATATACTAACAAATAATGGTAAAAATTAAAATACAAAATTGACAAAATTGATATAAACAGGAAAAAATAAACAAAATATATACATAATTATGTATGTCTTAACTAAAAGGCGGAGTTTAGCCTATGGCAATCTCTTCCACCCAACCCTTTATGTTGTCAAACCTTGAGCAATATTATTTGTCTGTCCTTCTGGCTTAGTGGTAAAGGCGGCACTCTGTGAAACCAGAGATTCCAGAGGTCGTGGGTTCGAAACCCAGCTGGCACATGGCGTTATCCTCCCATTTGGGATTTTTACCACATAATAATGCGCATTGGGTTTCTGCTGGAATAATGGAAGTTAAATAGTCCTAATTTGAACAAAGAACATTGTCATCAATTAAAATTCCGTCAGCCCTGGAACCATCTGGATTGTCAAGAAACGACGGAAAACGACCAGATGGAGTCACATTAGTTCCCTGGTCCCGTGGATCAAGTCTAGTGTGGGATGCGACATGTGTCGATACCTTTGCCTCCACTTATATAGCAAAAACATCAAGAGAGGCAGGGGCAGCAGCTGAAACAGCTTCAAGATTGAAACATACGAAATACATTGAAATCAAAGAGAGAGGCTACATATTCCAACCTGTTGCTGTGGAAACCATGGGTGCTTGGAGCGTCGAATCTAAAAAATGGTTAGACCATTTGGGAAAGAAATTGATTGGAATTACGGGTGATCCCCGTTCCAATCATTTTCTTTACCAAAAAATTGGTCTGGCCATTCAAAGAGGAAATGCTGCTTGCATCCTCGGTTCCCTTCCAGAAGGACGGTCCCTGGGACAAGTTTTTTATATTTAATAAAAATAAATATATACTACACTAAAAAAAAAAAAAAAAAAAAAAATAGTCCTAATATGGAAGTATATAGATATAATAATAAATGTGTTTCTTTGTGTTATTATATCACAATTTTAGTGGGTAGCGCAGAATTATAGGACTTTACCGTATCGTTGTTATCCTAATATCTTATAATTTCCATGCATATTTCCGCCACTGGTCGCTGCTCACATTAAAGGAGCTACTCATTTTTCCTCACGAGGTATGAGTGGACCCCGAACACCCAAGTATAGAGCAGAAAAAATCCTGCCCCGCCAGAAATCGAAACCAGGTCACCATGCGTGCAATGCCACGGTGACTACTTCCTAATATGGAAGTATATTATTATTATCTGACCTGGTTGTAGGGTTTCCAATGAAACCCTTACAATTAACACTGCGACCTAATTAGATCTATTGTGACCAGTTGATTCTATTTGGTTTTAACGTCCTAACTGAGATAGTCAGGACGGGGGTTTTACCCTCCATTCGCTGGGAATCGTACCAGCTACCCACATTAACCTCACCCAGCCTGGGTAGGGCCGGAAATGCCAGCCTCACGTGTTTGGATGAAACAGAATTTTCGTCGAAAAGTCTGCCCCATCCTTGAGTTGAACTCGGGAACTCTGGACTACGGGCAGTAGTCACAACCATTACGCCACGGAGGCTGGAAATGGAAGTATAAGTAAGGCGCTATTATTATTTATTATAACTGTCACTTTTTTTACTTTTGTCGCATGAAACTTCAGCTCTTCTCCAGTACAATTTGACGGAGCCCATGGACCATCTGGTCTCCGCGTTTCGGTCAGTACTGAAGCTGTCTCCTTCCCACCCACGGAACCCTAACTATACGTAAGTAAATCCTAAAATAAAGCCTAAATATGCATAAGAAAACCCTAACTGCATGTAAACAGAGCATAACTATGAGTAAATTGTTGTTGTTGGAGGGGTGGGTGATGGTCTCCAGCCAACTTTATTTTAAAGTTGGCTCGTCCTGAACCACAAATTTCTATGTGCGATCAACCAGCATGAGGACTTGGACTTTTCTTTTTAAGCCATTAAACCTTTAGGAAAGTGCAAGCTAGCCTGGCGTGGCAGGGTTGGCTCGTTATACATATCAAAACTGCATTGACACACCAATAGTTTCATTACCCACTTATAAGTTAATAGACGTTTTTCAAATACCTACCTCTGTTTAGCTAAGTCTAAATTCTGCTTATTTTCCAAGATGGAGAAAACTAAAGCTAAATTCTGTCTTTTGTCTATATTAACGTTTTGTTTTGTTTAACGTCGTTTTCAACTGCATGGTCATACACGAGGGGGGTTTTACCCTCCATTCGCAGGAAACTAACAAACCTGCTACACACACAGACCTCACCTATAGCCTGGGTTGGGCCGGAATGCCACCCTCACGAAGTCTTCACCTCGCTGGACGTTGCTTCGGTCGACCTACATGAAACGGTGCATTCAACGCGCCATCGACTCTGGCACTTATGTCTATTAATTTCGCCCTTAATTAAAAATATAAAAAAAAATGTTATCATATTTGTGTTGATCACTTTCGTGATGTCACAACTACTCAAACTCGCTTTGCTAAATTTACGCTGAAACCGGGACTTGAACCACCGACCTCCACAGGTTACAAGTCCGCTGCCTTATCGATCAAGCTACTGAGGTCGGTTAATTAAAAATAAGTTGAAATCTAAAATATGACGGTAAATGGTGTTCAATTTCAGATCAATATGCCAGCAGTTCAAAAACCTGTCCACTATTGAACCCTTCAATGTTCCGTACCATAGAGAGTTGTTCGAGACATTATCAGTAAGTTATACGTTATACCCCCCTCCATATCGGTCAGACTGTCAGAGTAGTAATAATAATAATCCGTGTCCGTGAGGTAGGTATTGAACTTTTGAACCTGAAATTACGGTGGTGAGAGGATTATATGGACGCCTAATAGATCCAATTTCTAGGACGCCCAGATCCTTTGATTCTGAGAGTAGTAATAATAATATCGCCTATCCTTTTTCAAGTATCTTCATCTCACTTTACCTTTTCCCAATCCTACTTGGGGTCGGCATTGTTCAACCTCATTTTCCATTTTTACTAGTGCTTATTAACTTATTATTCATTTGAGAATGCAGAAGAGAAGAGAAAAAAAACTGCAGACACAAGAAAATGAATTAAATTAAAAAAATAAAAAAAATTGTTTGAGTGGTAGTTCAAACGGAAATCGTAAAGTGACTTGTAAAGCTTTATGAAACGGATTTTTCTATGTATAAAGATGAGTGTTTCACAGCCTACTTTACACTTTAGCTAATACTTTGCACTTTAGCTATTTCGTAATAATAATAATACTCTTTAGTGGAAGGTAACCACCAGGCGAGGTTAATACTCAAAGCATTTTCTACCACCTAACCCTCAGAGTCTTATTATTATGTGGTCACAAACTCAAATGAATGAGGAAAAATTCGTGCACTGGGTAGGATTCGAACCAACGGATCCCTACGCTACCTGGGTTACCAGACTAGCGCGTTAACCACTCGACTACCAGTGCACAGTAACTCATCAAGTCTAAATTTTTTTACGAAACAATGCCCTGGTCTGTGGTTCCACAGGTCCCAGCCCACGCGAGCTACCTGTACGACGCAGTACTCATCTATGCCAGGGCCTTGACCCAGCTGCTGCACAGGGGGGAGGACCCCAGGAATGGGTCCGCCATCTTGGATCTGATCCTGAACAGCAAGTATCAGTCCATTCAAGGTGAGACCTTTGAACCACATTTTTTAAGTATGTATCATTTTATTTGTGGTGAAGCACAAGGCCTCTTTACATTTTTTTGTGGGTAGCGCAGCATTACTAAGAGCCTCCTCTACTCTTCGAATTATTCTATTACATTAATCTCTTTTTGCTCTGGTTTGGCTGTATGGAATGGCCTTGCCTACCAATGCCAGAAAAAGAAGGAAAAAAAAAATTAATCTCTTTTTGCTCTGGTAATGCCGTAACCACTCTTTTACTCATACAAGTAACTATTCTTTTTTCCTCACGAGGTATGAGTGGACCCCGAACATCCAAGTATAGATCAGAACAATTCCTTCCCCGCTGGGTATCGAACCCAGGTCACCGTGCGTACAATACCTAGCGCGCTAACTCACTCTGCCACGGTGAATTTTAATATTTGGGTCATTTGAGACGGAGGTTTTACCCTCCCATTCACTGACTTATAATTAAGATAACCTCACCAAACATGGATGGACTCAAAACGAGTGTATTTTAATGGTTCTTTGATTAACCAAAAAGATCGCTTTACCCAGTTTAATAGTAGTAATAATAATAATTCTGTGTCCGTGAAATAGGTATTGATACCTAAATCACGGTGGTGAGAGAATTATATAGACGTCCAGATCAAATATCTATTAGGCTCCTTTCATGTCCATTGATTCTATTTGGTTTTAACGTCCTGACTTGAGGTAGACAGGACGGGGGTTTTACCCTCCATTCACTGGGTATCGTACCAGCTATCCACATTAACCTCTCCCAGCCTGGGTACTTAGAGCCGGAATTGCCAGCCTCACATGTTCGGAGGGAAAAGAATTTTTGGTGCGAAAAGTCTGCTCCAATTACGAATCGAACTCAGGATATCTGGACCTCACTAGACGTTGGTTAACTTCTATTTTTCATTAATATTACTGATATATCTACCTTTTTTATGACGCATTTAATAATAATAATACAAATCGGCCCTTATAATCTGGCCCTCACCTGACTATTGAGCTACCGGGACCGAAACTGTAATTACAATTCGGCCCTTATAATTTGGCCTTCACCTAACCATTGAGCTACCGGGACCGAAACTGTAATTACAATTCGGCCCCTATAATTTGGCCCTCACCTGACCATTGAGCTACCGGGACCGAAACTGTAATTACAAATCGGCCCTTATAATTTGACCCTCACCTGACTATTGAGCTACCGGGACCGAAACTGTAATTACAAATCGGCCCTTATAATTTGGCACTCACCTGACCATTGAGCTATCGGGACCAAAACTGTAATTACAAATCGGCCCTTATAATTTGGCCCTCACCTGACCATTGAGCTACCGGGACCGAAACTGTAATTACAACAGATAAAAATAGAGAGGTTAGTTGATGGCATGGATATTTAGAACTATTACGTGCTGATGAGAGGATACAAGCTCGAAACAGCTGTCCAGGTATGTTCTGATATTCATGTACATCTAATACAACTTCTCACTTTTCTGTTTACACACTGACTGGTTTACACTGATTCGGCCCTTATAATTCGGCCCTCACCTACTCCCCCCCTCCTCCCCTCCCTCAACCCCCCCCCCAGGTTTCGACGTCTACGTAGACGAGCACGGGGACGCGGAGGGTAACTACAGTGTGGTCACGCTGTCTCTGGTCAGCAGCAACCTAACCTAACCTAACCTAACCTCCCCCTCCCCCCTCCCCCAGGTTTCGACGTCTACGTAGACGAGCACGGGGACGCGGAGGGTAACTACAGTGTGGTCACGCTGTCTCTGGACAGCAGCAACCAGCTGACGGTGCTGGAGCCCGTGGGCTACTTCCAGTACACGTCGCTCCAGTCCAAGTTACCGGTGAGTGGTTCCATCGATAATAATAATAATACTCTCTGGTGGTTATACCTTGCTCCAGTCCAAGCTACCGGTGAGTGGGTCCACCAATATTAAGAATACTCTCTGGTGGTAACCTAATAATATACCAAGTTACCGGTGAGTGGTTCCAACAATAGAAATAGACAAAAAAAAAAAACACTGACGACTCTATTGACACAATACTTCCTCGTGATTGGTTCACATTGTCTACACGTAACATTATTTTTAATAAATTATAACAGAAAATTTCCCTCGCCATACAGAGGGGTAATGCAGCGAGCGTATTGGGCTCTTTGCCATCAAATATCAATATGGATGAGGTGTTTTACCCGTAATAAAAAATAATTTTTTCGAAATGCAAAGTAAAAAAAAAAATCCATGTTCAGTCTCCCTATTTTGAGATTTTATACTAAATCACTTGTATCTCCAAAAAACTTGACCGATTTTCTTGAAATTTGTTTTATATGATAGAATACTATTTTGCCTACATTTTAGATTCTACAAAAAATTCTGTATCGGCAAGTCGTAGACCTTATTTTTGTACCCAAGTTGGTGGATAGGTGTATAGTTGTATACCTAACTGATACATTAATTAAACCACAAAAGAGTAAGTTGTAACAAAATTTCAGAAAGATGATCCTCAAGAGAAACATATTATTGTTTTTTTTTTTTTTTGTAAATTATAATTTTGTTCACTGTATGAAAATGTAAATGAAGAGTGATTTAAATTGTTTGTAAAATAAAAAAAATAAAATGTTATACAATGGTGGTGTGGAAGAGAATGCCGTTGGCATTAGCACCGCCCTTGATCTAGTGTTGTTTTATTATTTCAATTTCTATGTACTTTATTGTAAAAAAATTGAGCTAACATGTTTAATAATAATAATAATACAAAAATAATTTTGACCTTGTTCAACAGAAATTCAAGTACTACAATATGAGCAAGCCCATCCAGTGGGTGGGAGGGAAGGTCCCTGTGGCGGAGCCAGAATGTGGTTTCGACAACGACAAGTGTGAGTCCATGACCACCAACTGGAAACAAATGACCATCCTGACTGTGCTGCTCCTAGCGGTATCCATCACTCTCTTTTTTGCCATCAGGTGAGTCAGTATGTTAATATAGAAGTGAGTCAGCATATAAAAATCTATAACAGTAATAATGACATTGTGTGAATCTATCAGTCTATTACCATCAACTAAAAAGAAATGACCATCATGTAAGTGAGTCAGAATAATTGTAAGTAAGTCAGCATATTGATACAGAAATGTGACTCTAATTATACAGATATGTCAGTAATAATGACATGTGTGAGTCTATGACTATCAAGAAAAGTATCCATCACTCTCTTCATTTCCATCAGGAGAGTCAGCTTATTGATATAGGAGTCAGCATATAGATATAAAAATACATATATGACAGTAATAATTCCAAGTGTGTGTCTGTGACCACCAACTGGAAACAAATGACCATCCTGACTAATAGGTATATCCACTAATAATACTGACAGTTATAAACATGTTCCAATTAATAAGATCAAATGGTACTTGATGGATAAAATAAATTAATATTAATCGACCCCCTCCTTAAAATCCATATGACAAACATATAAAATCATCAAGCCACTCAAAAAGATCTTGATGACCGTTACATAACTGAGTTGATATATTTTCGTTTTAACACGGACGTTTTTTTTGTAGGGATATCAATGATTTTTGTTGCTTTTTTTCAGGCATTACAGATACGAGCAGAAGCTACTTTGTCTCTTGTGGAAGGTGGAGTATAAAGATATCACAATCATCCCGATCCTCAATAGCATGGATAATGAGGTCAGTCTTGTTCGTAGGTTATATAGCATTATTCTTTAGCTTTAAAAGCCAGCCTTCGTAGCGTAATGGTTGTGACTACTGCCCGTAGTCCAGAGATCCCGAGTTCGATCCCCAGTTGTAGCAGACTTTTCGAAGAAAATTCTCTTCCCTCCATTTCCAGCCCTACCTAGGCTGGGTGAGTTTAATGTGGGTAGCTGGTACAATTCCCAGTGAATGGAGGGTAACACCCCCATCCTGATTAGGACGTTAAAACCAAATAAAATCCTTTGCGTTAGGAAGGGCTTCCAGGCATAAAAACGTGCTCCACCCTACCAACCTTAACCATGAGGTTGAACAATGCCGACCCTAATAGCAACATAAGCTAATATGCGATAAAAGTAAGGGAGATAATATATTATATTATTCAGCATTAAACTATCTAAAATTAAGCTAAACATGCTCACAGGGTGGACTTGTCTAACTGGGGGTCTTTGGACAGAGAGAAGGCCAGTGTCTCGCTAGAGGACTATAAACAGAGAACTGACTAGCCAACCTTGACAAGCCAGGCTAGCTTACAGTTTCCCAAGGGTTTAATGGCTTATAAAGAAAAAGTCCAAGTCCTCATGATACCGGCTGATCTTACATAAAAATATGAAAAAATCGAAATCGGATTTTTTTTTTTTTTTACAAAAACAAACACAATACTTCCGGTTTCTAATATCAGAAGTAATATGTGGTTCAGGACGACCCAACTTTGAAATAAACTTGGCTAGAGACCATCATTCCCCCTTCCAGCTGTAGCCAATCTGGCTACAACAACAACAACAACAGAGCATTAAACTATTTTAAAATAAATTAAACAAGCCACAAGTTATTAGAAAAATTAAAAAAGGTTGTTTTTACATAAATCAATAACAGCATAGAGCTATTTTTTTATTATTATTATTATTAGAACAAATCTCTCATGATTTTGACCACATAAAGCTATTTTTACTACAACAAATCTCCCTCTTTCTCTCCACCATTTTATAGATTCAAGAATCCCCCTCCACCCCCTCCCATCTCCCCCAGTTTGGTGAGGGCGAGTGTGAACCCGGAGCTGAAACTAAGCCGCGCTTACACGATGATCGGATTCTACAAGAGCAACATCGTGGCACTCAAGCCCATTCACAAGAAGAACATTGACATTACGCGGGAAATACGGAAAGAGTTGAAACAGGTAAAGCCGTATTTTTCTTTCTAACCAAAGTTAACCAAACGGGAATAAAATGAACCAAACTGGAAGTAAGTCATTTTTCTTTTGGAAGAGGAAAAATTTCCTCTTCGAAAGTTAACCAAAATGGAAGTAGAAAATTCTTGCTTCCAGTTCTTTTATAGGTTAAGTCCATTGTTTATCTTTAAAAGTACCGAAACGCATTTTTCTTGTGGTGAAGTTGGAATGTGGTGAAGTTGACCTTGGAATAAAATGGAAATATTTGGAAATATCGAACCTGGAACAAAATTGTAGTCCAAAAGAAAAGAAAAATAGGCCTTAAGTAACCATGGAGATATGAGTAGTGGATACATTACGTGGGAAATACGCAAAGAGTTGAAGCAGGTAAGTAACCATGGAGCTATGAGTATTGGAGACATTACGCGGGAAATACGGAAAGAGTTGAAGCAGGTAAGTAACCATGGAGATATGAGTAGTGGAGACATTACGCAGGAAATACGCAAAGAGTTGAAGCAGGTAAGTAACCATGGAGATATGAGTAATGGAGACTTTACGAGGGAAATATGGAAAGAGTTGAAGCAGGTAAGTAACCATGGAGATATGAGTAGTGGAGACATTACGCAGGAAATACGCAAAGAGTTGAAGCAGGTAAGTAACCATGGAGATATGAGTAATGGAGACTTTACGAGGGAAATATGGAAAGAGTTGAAGCAGGTAAGTAACCATGGAGATATGAGTAGTGGAGACATAAGGGTTTGGTGGAAGAGATTCCTACAGGCAATAACCCCGCCCTCTAGGTAGGACATTAACTTCATTCTCTTTTTTTTTGGCATTGGACAAAACAACCCATACAGCCATTTTCTTAAATCTTTGCTTAATCTTTTTGTTTTTCTTTATAATTTCATTGTATTTTACTGTATATATTTTTAAAAAAATATATACATTTTTTGTTCTACCTAATAAAGCTTACTATAATAATAATAATAATACGTGGGAAATACGGAAAGAGTTGAAGCAGGTAAGTGTAACCATGGAGATATGAGTAGTGGAGACATTACGCGGGAAATACGGAAAGAGTTGAAGCAGGTAAGTGTAACCATGGAGATATGAGTAGTGGAGACATTACGTGGGAAATACGGAAAGAGTTGAAGCAGGTAAGTGTAACCATGGAGATAGGAGTAGTGGAGACATTACGCGGGAAATACGGAAAGAGTTGAAACAGGTAAGTGTAACCATGGAGGTATGAGTAGTGGAGACATTACGCGGGAAATACGGAAAGAGTTGAAACAGGTAAGTGTAACCATGGAGGTATGAGTAGTAGAGACATTACGCGGGAAATACGGAAAGAGTTGAAGCAGGTAAGTGTAACCATGGAGATATGAGTAGTAGAGACATTACGCGGGAAATACGGAAAGAGTTGAAGCAGGTAAGTAACCATGGAGATATGAGCAATTGGGACATTACGAGGGAAATACGCAAAGAGTTGAAACAGGTCAGTAACCATGGAGATATGAGTAGTGGAGATATTACGCGGGAAATACGGAAAGAGTTGAAACAGGTCAGTAACCATGGAGATAGGAGTAGTGGAGACATTACGCGGGAAATACGCAAAGAGTTGAAGCAGGTAAGTAACCATGGAGATATGAGTAGTGGAGACATTACGCGGGAAATACGGAAAGAGTTGAAGCAGGTAAGTAACCATGGAGCTATGAGCAATGGGGATATTACGCGGGAAATACGGAAAGAGTTGAAGCAGGTGAGTAACCATGGAGATATGAGTAGTGGAGACATTACGGGGGAAATACGCAAAGAGTTGAAGCAGGTAAGTGTAACCATGGAGATATGAGTAATGGAAAACTCGTTATGCCTCAAACCTGTCCCGTTAAATCGGCCATATTTGTTAGTTTTAACACAGAGCCATATTTGTTAGTTCTGTCACAACAATAATAATATAAATAATAGATTAATTTTTTCTATTTACTGTATTTATGCAATATTTACTGTAGTTATATACGCCTATAAATTATCATAATATTGTAGGTACACTTATCTGCCCTATCATACACGTAAATGCAATAGTATTACTACGTTTGTATGCATGAAAAAAAACACTGCCAATTAATTAAATTTATAATTTTGGTTGATCTTACATAAAAATACGAAAAAAAATTGAAATCGGAGCAAAAAAATATATTTTTTTTTTACAAAAATGAACACAATACTTTCGATTTCTAACATTAGAAATTTCTCGGAAATAATAAAATAAAATTAAACAAATAACTAGCTCTTTTCTCTTCTCTTCTCTTCTCTTCTCTTCTCTTCTCTTCTCTTCTCTTCTCTTCTCTTCTCTTCTCTTCTCTTCTCTTCTCTTCTCTTCTCTTCTCTTCTCTTCTCTTCTCTTCTCTTCTCTTCTAGGTCCGAGAGTTGCGTCACGAGAACATCATTCAGTTCGTAGGCGCATGCGTGGACCCTGGCCACTGCCTCATACTGACAGCCTACTGTGTGAGGGGCAGCCTAGAGCAAGTCCTGGCCAATCAGGATCTTCATCTGGACATGATGTTTGTGTCCTCCCTGGTCAACGATCTACTCAAGGTATTGAAAAATATTAGCCATTAACTCTTCCATCCATTTAGGGTTGGGTGGAAGAGATTGCCACAGGCAATAACCCCGCCTTTTAGGTAGGACATTAACTACATTCTCTTATCTTTTCCCCCTGTATCTTTGCTTAATCTTATTGTTTTTTTTTATAATTTCATTATATTTTACTATATGTATATATTTTTGTTCTTCCTAATAAAGCTTACTATAATAATAATAACAATTATGACACTCCTTAGGGGAAGGCAAACACCAGGCGAGGTGAATGATCAAAGCATTTTCTACTACCTTATCCTTAGAGTCTTATTATTATATGGTCATGTACAATCTCAAATTAATGAGAAGAACTCTTGCATTGGGTGGGATTCGAACATACGGATCCCTAGAATTTTAGGCGCATGGCTAAGAATATAATTGAATGGGAGAAACACATGTCATATTTATTATAAAAAAATATAACAAAGGTGCTGCAGCATTTTGCTGATTGCCAGTACACAGCATATCCATCAGTTTAAATACATTTTTTTTTTCTTCCTAGAAACATTTTTTTTTTCTTCTTCTTTTTTTTCTGTTTTTTTTCGCATTTTTTTTTTTTTCATACTTTATGGATGTGGTTATGAATGATGTGTATTGAATCTTTCAGAACTGTCTCACACATTTCTTGGATTTGTTTTGGTGTTATCATGAACTGTTTTAGTGCTTTAATCAGGAACTTTGATACAGACCCTCTACTTCCAAACCACAAACCAATCACTTGATATTCTCGAAGAGGATATTTACTACTGTATTTTTCTTTGAGATGTTCTATACACGGTTCATAGATTCTTTTTTTCTCTTCGTCCACTTTTTCAGCCTGGTTTCTATCATTTGATTCATACCTCACTGTTGGGTCTAGAATGTATGCCATTTTGCTATTTTTAGGAAAAGCCAATATATCACAGAAGCGTTTAGATCCATCAATGTCCACACAAAACACCTCTTCAAAACAGTCTACTTCTCTGAGTCTTAACAATTCAATGATCATTCTCTTCACTTTGTGATGACGCATAGTGATCAGGCGTTCATTGTGCGAGCAACTTCCAAGAACATGGGGGATGGTTTCTTTCTTTCTTTTGCATCTGCGGCAGAGGTAGGAAGAGTTGCTTGTTGTTTGAACACCAGGAACACCAGAAGAACATCTCGTATGTCAAAAATTGATTTCAGGAGAGCAGAGAGAATACTACATTACTATGCTGTACATTCTATCACTGCTATAGGTTTCCTCCACTCTATTTTTTTTTTTTTTTTTTTTTTTTTCATAGTTGTAGGTGGTATTTCTCCTTCATATTCAACGAGATGATAGAAAAGAGTAGGTACATTGCATGACATTCTGCAAAAAAAATGATTTTCGATATAGCATGTTGTTCTATTCACCCATTCAATTATTATTTTATTCTTGAGACATATCTCAGATTTTTTTAAATCAATTTAATTTAAACTTAAATTCAATTTAATTTATACTTAAATTCAATTTAATTTATATTTAAATTCAATTTAATTTAAATTTAAATTGAATTTAATTTATATTTAAATTAATTTTAATTTAGACTTAAATTCAATTTAATTTAGACTTAAATTCAATTTAATTTAGACTTAATTTCAATTTAATTTAGAATTAATTTCAAACTTATTTCCATCGACTTGAACAATTCCCAGGGCATGATCCACCTTCACGACAGTGAAATCATCTCCCACGGGAACCTCAGGTCCTCCAACTGTCTCATAGACAGCAGATGGGTGCTGCAGATAGCTGACTTTGGTCTGCACGCTTTCAAAGGTAAATGAGATAAGACAATGTTTTATTTGGTGTTCATTGTAATACATAGAAGTTGTTAACACAAATGCAAAAAAGAAGAGACATTACAAAATTAAGAAAAATTACAATATATCAGAGACAGTGAAAAGGGGGTACCATGCAAAATAGTCATCAATCATCATGTCACATGTGTCAACCATGACAACATTATTATTATTATTATTATATTATGCTTTATTAGGAGGACAGAGTACAATGTAAACAGTATAAAATTAAGAAAAACAAACAAATGACAAAATAAATAAGTAAAAAAGAAAATAACACTAATGTCCTACCTAAAGGGCGGGGTTATTGCCTGTGGCAATCTCTTCCACCCAACATTCGACTGTCCCTTCCTGTGCCTCCTGGCCTGACAGACAAGAAGAAGAGACTCACTCTTGTGCTACCTAATAATATTAAACCTATTTACACTCATATGAACAACTAGAGGAATCGGCACGAATGACCTGCTGATCGCAAAGGTAAAGTGCCTTACTGAAATAAAAAATAATAGTCATCATAAAAGATAACATGAAATCAGGGCACTTTTGCATCAAAATCCATCGAAAGGTAGATGTTCATTCATAGATTAAAAAGCTTTTGTTTTTAGGACATCTTAATATATAAATATCAAAGACACTGACTGACCACTGACTGACCACTCACTGATCATCGCTCTACAGCCCAAACCGTAAGTCCTAGGAAGCTGAAATTTGGTAGGTAGCTTTGTCTTATAGTCTAGATGTGCAATAAGACGGGATTTCTCGAAATTCCCACTACAACACCTGCCATTGGCGAAAAAGGATTTTTTGCTTTCACGGCCATGCCTCGGCCCGCAAAGCGGGCGCAAGCCTATTGTTTTAAATATAATTATAATTTGAATACAGGGTAAGTCTCGTACTCGTACAGATGGTTGTAATTTATTAAATTAATTTAATAAATTACAACCATCTAATTTAATAAATTACAACCATCTGTACGAGACTTACATTACACTGCATTCAAATTATAATTATACTTAAAAAAATCTAAATTTCTTTTTTAAATCCCTTTCACTTCCAGCGGGCCAAGACGAGACAGGGCAGGAGAAGAAACTGACTCGCCGAAAGCTGTACCGCGCGCCCGAGCTGCTAAGACACGCCCATTTGGGGCGGGGTACCCAGAAGGGCGATGTGTACAGTTTCGGCATTGTTCTCTACGAGGTGATTGGGCGGCGGGGGCCCTGGGGAGTCACAGGGATGACTGATGAGGGTGAGTCGAGAAAAACAATTTCTTTTTTGTTGGCAGAACGAGGACTGGTGTGTTCAACTACCCACCCCACAATACAAGAGGACTGTATCCCCTTATTGTGGGATACTAACATGTAGTTTACCAATAATAATAATAATTTTAAATGAAGATACTGACTTTGGTACCCACCTGCGAGTGTCTTTCAAAACCAGCAGATCGAAGGAGAGGATATCAGCTGAGAACCCCTGCCATAATAATACAAGACGTATGAATTGGAAACATTTCAAATTTTAGCGTATAATTTTTCCGCACCTATAGAACGAAATTTTTGTCGATTTACAAGACGTACTGCTTTGAAAATTTCGATTTATAGAGCGTATGAGTTGCGGCAATCCTTTCGAATTAGCGAGGGGACCGAAAAAGACGCATTTATTGAGATTTTCGATCTGTCGGGATTCCGAATTAGCGAGATTCTACTGTAATAATAACCCTGTATGGAGTGTATTGTATTGTATTCTGCCCCCCCCCCCTCCCCCAGAGATAGTAGCCAGCGTCGCGCAGGGGTCGGACCTGCGGCCAGTCACCGCAGACCTGGACTGTGCACCCTCCATCGTGTCCACCAGATATTGTATTGTATTGTACTGTATTATTCTGTATTGTAGTGTACTGTATTGTATTCTGCCCCCCCTACTCTCCCCAGAGATAGTAGCCGTACATATTGTATTTTACTGTATTGTATTCTGCCCCCCCCCCCCTCCCCCAGAGATAGTAGCCAGCGTCGCGCAGGGGTCGGACCTGCGGCCCGTGACCGCAGACCTGGTGGACTGTGCACCCTCCGTCGTGTCCACCATGGTCACGTGCTGGGACGGTGACCCGGACACGCGTCCCGACCTGCGGTTCGTGCACCACAAGCTGAAGGAGATGAACGCGGGCCTCAAGGCGAACATCTTTGACAACATGCTCGCCATCATGGAGAAGTACGCGTTCAACTTGGAAGGTAAGTTTTTTTTTTTTTTTTAAAGCTTTATTAGGTAGAACAAAAAATACATACAGTAGAACACATGAAACATAAAGAAAAACAAAAAGATTAAACAAATATACAAGAAGGAAAAAAATAGAGAAATGTCCTACCTAAAGGGCGGGGTTATTGCCTGTGGCAATCTCTTCCACCCAACCTTTTGTAAATAAAAATTATTATTATTATTATCAAGAAGATCACTTTATCTATTGAATAAAGGTAAGTTAACACCTACATATAAAGGTAAGTTAATACTTACCCCGCCCTCAAGGCGAACATCTTCGACAACATGCTCGCCATCATGGAGAAGTACGCGTTCAATTTGGAAGGTAAGTACGCGTTCAATTTGGAAGGTAAGTACGCGTTCAATTTGGAAGGTAAGTACGCGTTCAATTTGGAAGGTAAGTACGCGTTCAATTTGGAAGGTAAGTACGCGTTCAATTTGGAAGGTAAGTACGCGTTCAATTTGGAAGGTAAGCGCGCGTTCAATTTGGAAGGTAAGTACGCGTTCAATTTGGAAGGTAAGTACGCGTTCAATTTGGAAGGTAAGCGGGCGCGATTACAAAACAACTGTAAATAAAAATTAATATATTATTTATTTATTTATTTAGAAACTCTTTATTAGTAGAACATATATACAGGCAAATAATGGTAAAAATTAAATACAAAATTGACAATAATAATAATATGAACAAGAAAAAAATAAACAAAATATATACATATATGTCCTAACTAAAGGGCGGGGTTATTGCCTATGGCAATCTCTTCCACCCAACCCTTTTTTCCACCCAATCTATTATTGTTAAATATATTTAATAGTAATATTAAATATATAGTAATAGCCAGGCTATTAATAGTAATAGCCAGCCTCCGTGGCGTAATGGTTGTGACTACTGCCCGTAGTCCAGAGTTCCCGAGTTCAACTACCGGCTGGGGCAGACTTTTCGAAGAAAATTCTGTTCCATCCAAACACGTGAGGCTGGCATTTCCGGCCCTACCCAGGCTGGGTGAGGTTAATGTGGGTAGCTGGTACGATTCCCAGCGAATGGAGGGTAAAACCCCCGTCCTAATCCAGGACGTTAAATCAAATAGAATCGTTGGCGTTAGGAAGGGCATCCAGCCGTAAAAAAAATGTGCCAAAACCAATCAACCTCAACCATGAGGTTGAACAACGTCGACCCTGCTTGAGCGGGATTTGACAGAGTAAAAGAAGAATAAGAAGAAGATTTAATAGTAATAGGTTTTTATTATGTATCTATACATCTATCAACTCTCATCATAATTAAGTATTATTATTACAATAACCATATGATTATTGTAATTTATAATAATATATTAATAATGTCCCGAAAATTTTCTATATCAAGCTGATAGTTCTAATCAGGCAGTATTTTTTTTTTTTTTTAAGATTAGTGTTTCACAGTCTTTTTTTATTTCGTAGCCATGAAACAGGAGCTACTGTAGACGCTTGTGGTCTGTGCTGTAGCCTGCCCATCCCGTAGTATGCCTCTCCCCTTCACAACTCCCCAGGCCTGGTTCAGGAGCGCACCAACCAACTGACGCTGGAGAAGAAGAAGACGGACGCTCTGCTCCACCGCGTTTATTATCTGAGACTTTATAGTAGATCTTCTTCTGTAAAGGTTGAGCACCCCTGCTGTACGGTATATAATAATAATAATGCCCGGTATACGGGTATATTTATTAACGGTACAATACCTTTACACAAATTATAAACATGTCATAAAAACATTAAATTCTAAAAGAACAATGGTGAACAATTAAAGTATTTTTTATTCTAAAAGAACAATGGTGAACAATTAAAGTATTTTTTATATAATATAAAGTATTTTCCCCCCCGTTTTCCTTCAACTCCTCAGGCCTGGTTCAGGAGCGCACCAACCAGCTGACGCTGGAGAAGAAGAAGACGGACGCTCTGCTCCACCGCATGCTGCCCCGGACGGTCGCTGAGTCGCTCAAGAGGGGCGACCTGGTGGAGCCGGAGAGCTTCGACAGCGTCACCATCTACTTCAGCGACATTGTCGGCTTCACCCAGCTGTCGGCGGAGTCGACGCCCCTGCAGGTATGCAATTGATTTGGTTTTCGATTTTTTTTTTTTGGTTTGATTTTTTCGTTGCTTTCAACTGCATGTTCATGATTAGCTTGCAGTTTCCCAAGGTTTTAATGGCTTACTACAAGGTTTTAATGGCTTACTACAAGGTTTTAATGGCTTCCTACGTGGTCATTATTATCTTGCAGTTTCCCAAGGTTTTAATGGCTTACTACAAGGTTTTAATGGCTTCCTACATGGTCATTATTAGCTTGCAGTTTCCCAAGGTTTTAATGGCTCACTACAAGGTTTTAATGGCTTACTAAATAGTCATTATTAGCTTGCAGTTTCCCAAGGTTTGAATGGCTTACTACAAAGTTTTAATGGCTTACTACATGGTCATTATTCGCTTGCAGTTTCCCAAGGTTTGAATGGCTTACTACAAAGTTTTAATGGCTTACTACATGGTCATTATTAGCTTGCAGTTTCGCAAGGTTTTAATGGTTAAGTTAGGTTGCTCCCCCGCACAGTCGCTGAAGAGGGGCGACCTGGTGGAGCCGGAGAGCTTCGACAGCGTCACCATCTACTTCAGCGACATTGTCGGCTTCACCCAGCTGTCGGCGGAGTCGACGCCCCTGCAGGTATTAATACAATACAATACAGTACAGTACAGTACAGTACAGTACAGTACAGTAGAGTACAATACAATACCATCTACTTCAGCGACATTGTCGGCTTCACCCAGCTGTCGGCGGAGTCGACGCCGCTGCAGGTATTAATACAATACAATACAGTACAGTACAGTACAATACAATACAATACAATACAATACCATCTACTTCAGCGACATTGTCGTGTTCACCCAGCTGTCGGCGGAGTCGACGCCCCTGCAGGTATTAATACAATACAATACAGTACAGTACAGTACAATACAATACAATACAATACAATACCATCTACTTCAGCGACATTGTCGGCTTCACCCAGCTGTCGGCGGAGTCGACGCCCCTGCAGGTATGCAATTGGTTTGGTTTTGGTTTGATTTTATTTGCGTTGCTTTCAACTGCATGGTCATGATTAGCTTGCAATTTCCCAAGAGTTTAAGGCCTTGTAAAGCCCAAGTTTTTTATTTATTTATTTATTTATTTATTTAATTCAATACACGGGCAGACCCTATACTATCTAATTATAATTGTACCCTAACTATCAAAAAATAAACTATTAAACTTAGTACTAATAAACAATTTTTTTAGATAATAATAATA
Source organism: Bactericera cockerelli (assembly GCA_024516035.1). Taxonomy (NCBI): domain Eukaryota; kingdom Metazoa; phylum Arthropoda; class Insecta; order Hemiptera; family Triozidae; genus Bactericera; species Bactericera cockerelli. The sequence goes on along the minus strand of CM044963.1, from coordinate 3,791,731 downwards.
TCGCCTTATTTATACTGCCCGATAAGGACTCGGGGAACAAGACCCTTCGACTTGTGGAGCTTCCCTTGCGGGATGTACCTGGCACTTAAGCCTCGACCGTCCACACGGCAGACAATGGTACGCTTGTCTAGAATGTTTTTGGGTCGTCAGAAGCTGCCCCGCCAGAGTGGCGGGGCGACGGTCAACAAAATCTCCCTACTTCGGGACGGCTCGGGCTTTACACTCATCCAGCGGAGCCCTACTTAATTCAGACACCACTTAACGGATGAGTGTGCTCTGGTCGCCTCTGGGTAGTGGTGTGTGTGGGAGCTATCCCTCCAGTGGCCGCATTGACGCCCTCCCAGCATGAGCCCTGTGGACAGGCCCAGCTTGACAAGAGGGGGTATACGGCCACAAGTGTTTCCAGAGTACAGCTGCCGCTCCGATAAGGACTATTAATAAGCCCAAGACATATTATTATGTGGTAAAAATCCCAAATGGGAGGATAACTTGTCATGTCCCGGCTGGGTTTCGAACCCACGACCTCTGGATTCACAGAGTGCCGCCTTTACCACTGAGCTACCGATGCCATTGTTTTATTTTTGTTTTTTTCGTTGCTTTCAACTAGGTACATGGTCATTATTAGCTTGCAGTTCCCCAAGGGTTTAAGGCCTTATAAAGCCCAAGTTTTTTTAGATATATAGTGTAATATATTTTTATTTTACAAAAATTATAAGAACAGAACATTCTAATCAACTAATTTTCAATGTACAAAAGTGCAGCTCCGTCTTCAAATCCATACGAGGTCAGCTTGTATCTCGTGCCTCGTATTCGGAGAGATACAGACAGACAGCTCCTATGATTCCAATCTGTGTTCCAATAAAGCCCAAGTTCTCACGATGGTTGATCGCACATAGGAATATGTGGTTCGGAACAAGCCAACTTCTCTTCTTGAGTTGGCTGAACTTACGTACATAGGTAAATTTTTACGGGAGGCTAGTTTTTTTTAAAGGCTTTCTTTTTTATGGCAGGATTCTTACTGGAGTGAGCTTTTCCACCCAACCATAGTTGGGAGCTAGTTCAATTTAGAATATGAACCTACTAACAGCTATTATTATTATTTAACTCTTTATTGGTCAGCAACATACATTCAACAAAATAGGACATCCTAAAAAAAAAAAAAGAATATGTAGTGAACCAAGGGGCGAGGTTAAAGCCTATGGCTTTCTCTTCCACCGAACCCCCAAGCTAGTCTATTGCCGTTCTCTTCCACCCAACCCCAGATCGTGACCGTCCTGAACGAGCTGTACACCACATGCGACTCCATTATCTCCCACTACGGGGTGTACAAGGTGGAGACCATAGGCGACGCATACATGGTCGCCAGTGGGCTGCCCATTCGCAACGGGGACCGACACGCCACGGAGATAGCGTCCATGTCGCTTCACATGTTGCATCACATGCGCAGCTTCGAGATTCACCATCGGCCTGGCGAGTTGCTTCAGCTGAGAATTGGGATCCACTCGGGTAGCAATTTTTTTTTCATTTTTTTTTTATAAAAAGTTTTTAAATACAGGTGGTGGTGTATAATTTTATAAGAACCACGAATTGCTGCAATAACGATTTTTTCAGTCACAGATTTCGGGAGCAAACACTTCGGAAGTTTATACTGTCCAACTAGAAAGTCCTGTTAATTCCTGTTTAGTAAATGGGCAGTCTACAACACTGACCAGAAGCGTCTACAGTAGCTCCTGTTTCATTTATTTATTTGGTAAATTGACGGGAGCTACCCATTATACAATTGAGACCCTATGAAAAATACAATTTAAAAAATATCATTAACAAGAAACATTAAAAAAAAAATTGAAATTAAAATTAAAAGTTAAATGTACTTATAAAATACTAATAAAAATAAAAATTAAAATAAAAAAGAAGAACACTCCTAGGTCTGGTGCAAGGTGGACGGAGCGGAAAGCTCAATTTTTCATGGCTACGAAGAAAAAAAGGCTGTGAAACACTCATCTTTTTTTTTTTTAAGTAAATAGGCATGGCTTTGTTCCCTCAGGTCCCTGTGTGGCGGGGGTGGTCGGCCTCAAGATGCCCCGCTACTGTCTCTTCGGCGACACTGTGAACACAGCTTCCCGCATGGAAAGCTCGGGGGAAGCATTTCGCATCCACATCTCTTCCTCCACTTTCGAGTTGCTCGAGAAACTGGGCGGGTACTATTGCGAGGAGAGAGGACTGGTTCAAATTAAGGTGAGCTAATTAACGCACGTGTGGTGATACCAGGGCCGGGGCATTCTTACACCAACAACTGTCATTGGCAGTCCAGCGTGGAAATGCCTCGAGCTTGGTAGGCACCATGTGTCGGGAGAAAAACGATGACATGTTTGTTGTATAAAGATACAATTAAATAAATCATGCTAGGTATTTGATGTTCAAAAAAAAAAAAAAATAAAGGTGAGCTAATTATTCACTTAATGCATACCTACCCAAACATTAACCTCACCTTATGCAAGCTTAGGGGGTTAAAATGGGTAGAGAAAATGGAAAGGTACTTACTTGAATGCATACCTATCATTCAAATTGCAGTTCAAATTTTGAACTGAACTGAAAGAAAAAGAGTTCATCTTCCAAGAATTAAGATGAACTAGTCCGTCTTGTTCATTGTAATTTAACCCTACAATGCATGAATTTTTTGATTTCGATGAAATTTTGAGATTTGTTAGCTTTTAGGTCGTACATAATGGGAAAAATAGTGAAAAAAAATCAATTCGACCGTTCTTCGGCAAAAAAAATCTTGTTACACTGGTGTAACACTATGCATTGTGAGGTAATTTTAATCATGTACCTACTTGAATTTTTTTTTGTTGAAAATGTACCTTTTTGAGCAATAAATACGCAATAAATAGTTTTTTCTAATTAATTTTAAACAGGCAAAAAAAACAGACATTTGAAAACTCCACTTTCATTAGACTTTCATGCAGTACACACAGAAGTCTCGACTAGAATGAGTGATAACAATTTGTAAACAATATTTTCAAAAAGAAATCTTCAGAGCTCACTTCTCAAACATATCAACAATGTGTGTGAACACAGCCAACACTAAAAAAGAAATCGCAGTTCATGTAAAAGTAAAAAAGTGTTGTAAAAGTAACTTGTTACGTACATGTAACATTATGCACTGTAGGGTAAAAAAAATAAATACATTATGGATTTATGTATACCTTTTTTGGTACAGTTCTCTCTGAAATGATGTATGAAGAAGGTCATACGAAATAGTTTATTACACTAAGTTATTACAAGTAAAATATCTCGTCCATACATAGGGACTTGGGCATTGTACCCATGACAGAACCCGCGTTTCCTCTCTGGATGTCTATGCTGATCTTCTGTATTATTAATACTTGTGTAAGAATAGGAACTGCAATAAAATTATTAATAAAAGTGTGTTTCTGACTCTTTAAAGTGTTTATTTTAAACATAAAACCCTGGCTATACAATACACTCACCTACCAATCAAAGTCAATTAAACTAAAGGATTATTTTAAGAAAGAATGGATTATTTTATATACGCCTGGTATTTTCTTAGTTATGCAATGTGCGAGTTTGTTTCTACTGATCAAGTTATAAATAATAATAATAATAATTATGTGGCTCAGTGGTTAAGAGCATTGGTTGCTGACCCGGAGCGGAAAATTCTAACCGAGTTTTCCGTTTCCGAAATGGCATGGATGTAAAGGTAAAGTGCCCTGAAGTAATGCGAAAGCGGTTCCGGCGCACAATTACCTTTTAAAAAAATGCATAAAAACATTTTAATAGGTAGTGGGTAAGTAGATATTTTAGTATCTCGATCATTACTTCCCTCTCCCTCTCCCCCCCTAGGGTAAAGGAGAGATGCGCACGTATTGGCTACTAGGGGAGGAGATGTCCAGAAAACAGGGCCGGTTTTGTCCATCAGACCCAAGTCCTAGCCTGATAAGAGACGCCCCTGACCTGTTGAGAAGCCCCCAGGTAAGAATCATGGTTGGGTGGAAGAGATTGCCGCAGGAAATAACCCCGCCCTTTAGTTAGGACATTAGTATTATTTTCTTATTTGTTATTTAGTAATAATTATGACATTAGTATTATTTTCTTCTGCCGGGGTTAAGTGGCAGAGAATGCCTAAGGCATTAACTTCGCCCCGGATTACAAGACAACTGTACATTTAAATTTAAATATTTTTTTCCCATATTTTATTTTGTAAATACTGTTATTATTTTTTATCTCTGTTAATATTGTTGATTGTTTTGTATAAAAAAATAAAGTGTAAATTAATAAAATGAATTTATTTTTCAAACTCTTTTATCGTTTATTTATTATTTAATTTAAATTTTTTATGTGTTTGATTATCCGTTACTCTGTGAATCTAGAGGTCGCGGGTTCGAAACCCAGCCGGGACATGATATGTTACCCTCCCATTTGGGATTTTTACCGCATAACAATACGTCTTGGGCTTACTATTGGAATAATGGGACCTAATCAGGCAGTATAAATAAGGCGGGCGCATCACGATTCGTCTCAAAAAGGGTTTTTTAAAAAGGTTGGAATTTCAGGTATAAAAATGACCACACGATTCGTCTCAAAATATTTTTTTTTGGCGAAAAAGTAAACAACACGATTCGTCTCAGTACGACAAGAAAATATGGTACATATTGAGGGATTTTTTATTAATCAACATTAAATTACGGAATTACCTTCTATGTATATCAGGCTTTGGCCTTCTATGTATTTTACCTAACCCAACTATATTCTTGAGGCATGGCCTTCCATGCATTTTACCTAACCCTACTATATTCTTGAGGCATGGCCTTCTATGCATTTTACCTAACCCTACTTTAAACCTAAGGCATTGCCTTTTATGTATTATCCCTAACCCTACTATATTCTTGAGGCATGGCCTTCTATGTATTTTACCTAACCCTACTATATTCTTGAGGCATGGCCTTCTATGTATTTTACCTAACCCTCCTATATTCTTGAGGCATGGCCTTCTATATGTATTTTACCTAACCCTACTATATTCTTGAGGCATGGCTTTCTATGTATTTTACCTAACCCTACTGTCAAACACTCAAATAAACACTGATAACAAAGATGACTGTTACTGGTTCAAAACAATAACATCGTGAACATCGCCATTTTATAGGGATTTTTTTTTGGTGCGAGAGGGAATTTTTTCTTATGGGGATAGTTTGAAAGGGATATTATGTATATATTTTCGATTTTTAAGTATTTGAGACGAATTGTGTTATGAGACGAATCGTGTTTTGTTTTTCTTGAGACGAATCGTGTTGTGAAAAAGGTCACCTCAGGTAGTTTGAGACGAATCGTGAAACCCCCAAATAAGGCGATATTATTATTATTATAACCATAATTTTCCGACCAGAAGAGTCGTAATCTCCAGGACCAGAATTTTACTATCCCCCCCAACATTTCTCGCAGGGCAATCAGTTGCTGCCCGCCGCCACTGCAGAGGACGCCCCCAACTCATCAGTGGCGACCGCTCGTCTCCTCCATCAGATTCATCTGAGGGCTACCCTACGCCACTGCAACCAGGTGAGACGAGTAGCCCCTTCCAGAAACACTCTCCACTCTCAAGTTCCGCGAATCTCCGTTTAAACCGTCACACAACGCACATAATATGAGTGCACTGGTAGTCAAGTGGTTAAGGCGCTACTCTGGTAATCCAGGTGCGTAGGGATCCGTTGGTTCGAATCCCACCCAGTGCATGAATTTTTCTTCATTAATTTGAGTTTGTGACCACATAATAATAAGACTCTGAGGGTTAGGTAGTAGAAAATGCTTTGAGCATTAACCTCGCCTGGTGCTATCCTTCCACTAAAGAGTATTACTCGTATTATTAATATGATTCTTCATGGCGTTCAAATGAACCTATCAGATTGCGTTGTGCGACGGTTGAAATGGAGATTTAGAGAATGTCGAAGCTACCCTCTGAAAATTGTGAAATAATTACACAAATAACTCATTAGTTTAAAGTATTGAGTTATTAATTTAATTTTTTTCATTTAAAGATTTCAACATCACGAGCTGTACTACGTACAGTTAGGTGCAAAAGTGATTCAATAAATTTAGATGTCCTCAATAACTTGATTTTACTTAATGGTGTAATGGGTAAATTAATACAGATTTTTATTTAATGATGTAACATGTTGTTTCCAACAAATAAACAATTTTATTTACAATGAAAATGAAAGAACAAAAATAATAATATTGATAATTAACAGAAAAATATTTGGATCACTTTTGCTCCGATCACTTTCCCCCAGGGAAAGTGGCCTCAGTATTTTGTCCAGAGTCCTCTGGCATTTTTCACTGCTTGAATCCTCTTCGGCATACTCATGGCTAGTTTTTCACAGTAGTCAATTGGAATATTGTACCATGTTTGTTGCACACGCTCCCAAAGTATCTTCAAATTTGATGGAGGTGAATCATAATCCTTCACAAGTTGTGTCTTCAAATATGACCACAGATTTTCAATTGGATTTACATCAGGACTCTGTGCAGGGTGTTCTAGGATTGAAAATTTTTGTTCACCTAACCAGCTCTTCACTATTTTAGCTGTATGTTTGGGGTCGTTATCATGCTGGAACACAACTTCTTCATTGGGACAAGGCATAAAGTCAACTGTTTCACTCACTTGAGTCTTGAGAATGTCTAGGTACATCTCTTTATTCATGTTACCATCAATTTTGCGTATTGGCCCCACTCCATGTGCACTAAAACAGCCCCAAACTTTGATGTTTCCACCCCCATGTTTCACAGTCTGGATAAAATCTCTAGGTTGGGGGGTCTCACCACTTCTTTTCCAAGCCCATTGCCGTCCGTCAGTGTGATATCGGTTGATTTTTGACTCATCGGACCATATTACATTCTTCCATTTCTCAACGGACCAATCCTCGTAGGTCTTGGTGAATTTCTTTCTTCTTTCAATATTCTTCTTACTCAGAAGTGGTTTTTTCTTTTTCTCGATTGCGTTGAAATGAGACCTTTTCAGTGCTCGAGCTATTGTCCACTTGCTAACACTGACACCAGTATCACTTCTGAGGGCTTCAGCAGCTTCAGATGCAGTTGTGGTCCGACCTGTGATGACATATCTAACAAGCCTCTTGTGATCTTGAGCTGTGAGCTTTCTTGGTCGCCCTTCTTTCGGCTTCTGAGGTACATCTTTGTGCAGCTGCCGAATTCTTTGCACTGTGGCATAACTGAGGTTCAACTTTTTTGCAATTTCACGGTTAGATAAGCCTTGTATTAGGTAATATCTCACACTTTCACTAAAAATAGATATTTTTGATTTCATCGCGACAAGAGATGTTATGGAACTGAATTTTTCGAAGAATGTACAAGACAAAGGTCGTAAAGTAACTGACCGAAAAAAATAATTCAAGAAATTCACCTCTTCGTGATAAATTTTTGGGTTCTGACGAAAGTTGCAAAAGTGATCCACTCGGACATCGAATGAAATTCATTTTTCTATTTTTATTTATTGACTTTTTCCTACTTTAGTTTTTGCTAAATATGTCTAAAGAATACGACATTTATATACATAAAAAAACTGCATTCATTTAGGTACACAAACAAAAGATATAATTACATGTTCACAGAATCGAAATTTATTGTATCACTTTTGCACCTAACTGTATATTATTTTTCACAATACATAGACCACTTCTCCAAGGACATCTTCTCGAGGCAGTGTGCTCAGCACTGAGGCAACATTACCTCTCTGAACAGCGAAACTAAGCCGTTGCCTGAAATATTCCTCCGCGCGTGTCCTTCGGTTATGGGGATTTCAAATAAGGAGGCAAGTTCCACAAGAGTCGAAGAATTTTTTCAAGTTAACGGGATTTTCGATCTATCGGCATTTTTTTTTTTTTTTTTTTTTTTTAAGCTTTATTAGGTAGAACAAAAATATATACATATATAGTAAAATAGAATGAAGTTATAAAGAAAAACAATAAGATTAAGCAAAGATATAGGAAAAAAAAGAAGAGAATGAAGTTAATGTCCTACCTAAAGGGCGGAGTTATTGCCTGTGGATTTCGAGTTATCGAGGTTCTAGTTTACTAATAGATACTGTCGGAAGTAAAACATTACTTTATCCTCCTGTTCCAGGACAACTGCCCACAGGATGTGACCTCGTACAAGCGAAGTTATGGTCACTATTCTGAGCCAACCATATCCTTCCAGCATTCCGATTGGTTCAACTAATCCAACTCCAGCATTCCGATTGGTTCAACTAATACAACTCCAACATTCCGATTGGTTCAACTAATCCAACTCCAGCATTCCGATTGGTTCAACTAATTCAACTTCAGCATTCCGATTGGTTTAACTGATCCACTCCAGCATTCCAATTGGTTCAACTAATCCAACTTCAGCATTTCAATTGGTTTAACTAATCCAACTTCAGCATTCCAATTGGTTCAACTAATCCAACTCCAGCATTCCGATTGGTTCAACTAATCCAACTCCAGCATTCCGATTGGTTTAACAACTAATCCAACTTCAGCATTCCGATTGGTTCAACTAATCCAACTCCAACATTCCGATTGGTTCAACTAATCCAACTTCAGCATTCCAATTGGTTCAACTAATCCAACTCCAGCATTCCGATTGGTTCAACTAATCCAACTCCAGCATTCCGATTGGTTTAACAACTAATCCAACTTCAGCATTCCGATTGGTTCAACTAATCCAACTCCAACATTCCGATTGGTTCAACTAATCCAACTCCAGCATTCCAATTGGTTCAACAAATCCAACTTCAGCATTCCGATTGGTTTAACTAATCCAACTTCAGCATTCCGATTGGTTCAACTAATCCAACTCCAGCATTCCGATTGGTTCAACTAATCCAACTCCAGCATTCCGATTGGTTTAACTAATCCAACTTCAGCATTCCGATTGGTTCAACTAATCCAACTCCAGCATTCCGATTAAATAATAATATTAATGTTTACTCTAAATACATGTTTTTCTCTTTTGCGTGTTCCTTTATAAGTACTGTTGTACTTTTTAGGATTCAACTAATTGGATTAGTTCAACTTATCCAATTCCAGTAATCCGATTGGTTCACCTAATCTAATTCCAGTATGGTAGTAGAGCGGTTAATACGCTAGTCTGGTGATTCAGGTAGCGGGGGATCTGTTGGTTCGATTCCCACCCAATGCCTGAGTTTTTTCTCAAACTGCTTCATACATAGGTACTTACATATTATAAGTACCAATAATAGTTTTGGCGCCAAAATAGGGCTTTGTAGTCCTAATAATCGGACAGTTTGAGCAAGTGTCTGTTATTATTACCTAACTATGTATTAAATATTAACAGCCAGCCTCCGTGGCATAATAGTTGCGACTACTGCTCGTAGTCCAGAGATCCCGAGTTCGACTCCCGGTTGGAACAGACTTTTCACACCAAAAATTCTGTGTCTTCCGAGCACATGAGGTGGGGTGAGGTTAATGTGGGTAGCTGGTACCATTCCCAGTGAATGGAGGGAAAAACCCCCGTCCAAATCAGGACGTTGAATCAAAGAGAATCGTTAGTTTTAGGAGGGGTATCCAGTCGTAAAAATGTGCCACAACCAACCTCAACCATGAGGTTGAACAATGCCAACCCCAAGTAGGTTTGGGAAAAAGAGAAAGTGAAAGAAGAAGACTAGATATTACATTTTAACTTATGTAATAATAAATTATTATTATTATTGATGGACTATACTTACTAATAAAGTAATTATTTATTGTGTGCTACTTACTGTTTCGTGATTTTAATTGTACCTAAGGATCTCGTATACCTATTTATGTATTTTTTATTGTGTGCTACTTACTGTTTCGTGATTTTAATTGTACCTAAGAATCTCGTATACCTATTTATGTATTTTTTCATAACTTTTATAAGTCAGTGTACCCTTATTTTGTGTCATTTTGTTACATTTTTCTTGATTTTTACAGAAACAATGACATACATCTATCAGTATGTTGTTGTTTCTGGAAATTTGTTATACCTACATATTGAGGCCCAGGTTCATATAAAGTCGCTAATGAACACTTTAAATTAATTATTATAAACAAAGTATTTGTATTTATTTAAAATTAAAACAGCTCTTCGAAACGCAAGCCATCAGGAAACACAGCATTTCGTAAAGAAGATTGGCGATAAACTATCTCGTTTGTTGTCCAAAAGCTTCTTAGTCCAAAAAATATCAATCGCCATTCAACGAGGAAATTAATTATTTGTGTACAAATTCGATCAGGTTTTATTTACAGTAAGACTGTATACATGAAAGGTATATTTACAATTATTATGGAGAGAAAAAACCTGATCAAGGGTGGTGCTAATGCCAACGACATTCTCTTCCGCACCACCCCTGATAAAAAAAAGATAAAATCAACTTTATACACATTCAAATGGCTAACGGCCGCGCTTAATCAGTCTGTTAGTGACTATACACTTGGGCTTGAATTTTATAACTATTTCACAGTGTGTTCGTGTTGTTCAATGGGTTTCTTAATTTTTAGTGTGTTTTACTTCTTTATTATATATACTCTAAATTTAATATATTTTAGCTCTGATATTTAAGAAAATCCGAAATTTTGGACAAAAAAGTCAAAAAATAAGGACCACGACTTGCCGATACAGAATTTTTTGTAGAATCTCGAATGTAGAAAAAGCGGTATACTACCATACATTTGAAGAAAATCGATTCAGCCGTTTTGGAGATACAAGTAATTTTGTATAAAATCTCAAAATTGGCACGTGTTTACAATGTGAAACAATCACGAGGAAGTATTGTGTCCATAATTGCCAGTGTTTTTTTATTATTCATTTATATAAAGATTTTAACTAGTGAACGTGGAAAAAATCTTTTACTTTTTAATAAGCATAAGTCTTATAAAAATAGTGAACTTCGTTCAGGCGAGACCAAGTGGCGGTGTATCGTAAAAGGTTGTTCATTTATTTTTTATTAAAACGGTCATTTATTAAAACGGTTGGTACAGACACATTGATTTTTTGCAATCTGTATACCGGTGGGTCACCAGTGGTGGAATTCGACTTATTTTCGATAAGGAAAGTCGTGTGGTTTTTCTTTCTATATACGTTATGTCCAATAAGTCTTTGGGTTTTAACCAAAGATTTGACTATCGGTTCCCATTGCTAACTTTGCAATTTGATCCAATACACTGAGCAGTAAGAATTGTAAATAAATAATAATAATAATATCGCCTTATTTACACTTCCTGATTAAGACTATTAAAGACGTATTAGTCCAGCAGTAAACCCAAGACATATTATTATGTGTTAAAAATCCCAAATGGGAGGATAACTTGTCATGTCCCGGCTGGGTTTCGAACCCACGACATCTGTATTCTCGGGATTCACAGAGTGCCGCCTTTACCACTGAGCTACCGGGACAGACAAATAAAGTACAAGTCACATTTAGCAGTGCCGTCACAGGCGTTGTTAATAAAATTAGAACCTGGTGAGCAAATAAATAATCTCAGTTACCTCATTAGAAAGTACAAAAACCCTCCAAGAATAACAATGCACTTGTTTGTATGTTAAATCAACAGTTAGAACGTGACTCAACATATGGAATCTTATCAGTTACCTCGGGTGGTTAATTGGTTCGGCGTCTTATCACTGTAGCGTTAAAAGATTTTTATACGTGCCAAAAAAGAAATGATGATTTATTATTATTATAACTACTACTGTCTTGTGAATTTGAAGTGGACTGTATATAATTAGGCTGATTTAAGAGGATACCTTTTCACATAAAACTTACCCATTACCACTAACACTTTTACGCGGATAACGGCGCGACGCGACGCGGCGGTTCTATCGCGAGCGGGATGATAATGGAAAGCTTTTATGATTTGGTATTTATTGACTTTGATTAACTAAATAATGATTGTTAATTTGAAGATTGAAAATGTATGAGAAACAAGGCACACCTATATGCTTCGATGTCAGCCCGACGAGAGAAAGAATTGATCTGCTAGAGAGATAAGTAACTGCAGTCGGTTGCATCGGTCAGTGCATATAGGTGCCTAACTTGCACTCGGTGATTTCAGCATAGTTTATACGTGTAGGTAGTTTACCTACCTAATGAAGATACCAAACAACTACTAAGCAAGTATTGGGCCACTCTGTATGTTTTTGTTGTTGTTGTTTTTTATTTTTATTTTATTTTAACAAATCAAGTTTTCTCGTGTTTTTTTATCACCACATTCAAGTGTTTTTCTTTCTTTCTTTCAAGTAAAAGTTCTTACTTACTGCTTACTTTTTCCTGATAGGTACCTAATCTCTTGAAAACTCTATTCTCATTTGAACATTTGAGTTTATTGTGTTATTGGTTTAAGGTTTTTTGCTCTAGTGGCAGAAAATGCATTTATGGGTACTGCTTTAGTAAATAGGAAGGAAAATGATTGAGAAAATAGGTGACATGAGGGCCAAAACATACCTAAAACAAAGAATAAGTCTCGTCATACAGCGTGGTAATGCTGCAAGTATAATAGCAGAATTACCAGCACACGAAAAAATGCGTGCCATTTACTGCCTAATGTTAGGTATGTCATAAATATAAACTTTAGTAAAAATGAAATGCCTAATAATAAATATTTTTCACATATTTGTGTTAATCACAATCGTGATATCCCAACAACTCGAACTCGCTTTACTAAATATTTGCTGTACTTGGGACTTGAACCAGCGACCTCCAGGTTACAAGTCGGCCGCGTTGTCGATCAAGCTACTGAGGTCGGTTAAATATGTAATAATAAACATTTTAACTGTAAGCAAATAAAGTGTTAGAAGTAAATTTTAGAAACACTTCAGAAAATTATAATCTATCCCTCGAGTGAAAACAAATATTTACTCTTATTTTAGGTACTTGAAGATTCATTTTTACTTTCCTTATCCTATAATAAGGAAAGTATTTTATTCGTCGAAAATTTGACCTACCCAGTTTTTCACATTTCTGGACGAATCATAGCCTCAGGATACCAAAAAAATTACTTTCAGCCATTGGTCCGTGCGTCTGTCTCTGTGTGTGACCACGATATCTCGAGAACGGTAGGAGCTAGAGATTTGATATTTGGTATGGAAAATTATTTTATACACCAGACAAACCACAACCACTTTTGATTGAAATCGGTCGCAGCCTGCGACAGCAGGGCCGCAAAAAGTTTTTTGAATTGGTTAAAGATACGAAAAAAGTTGTAGAACAACATATCTTGAACTTTTTGGACCTCGGCCTCAATTTCCCGGTATTTTGGGTGGGACCCGCTTTGAATAACTTTTCTATTATTGATCCAGATGGGGGTTGTGACTTATCAAATCCGATGATTTTGAGATGCTGATTACGAATTTGGCATTGATTTTTATCTATCTGTTACCATTGAGTCACCAGTGGCGGAATTCGACTTCTTTTTGTGGATAGGGAAAGTCGTGTGATGTTTACACCAGATTTTTATTACCATTCATAGCATATTCGTACATGTCATTGATTTCTGAATAGCATTCGACTGCACATCAGTATATAAATTTCAAAGAGACAATAATTATAAGAGAAATAACAAGGTAAGAAATTCAGAGTATTTGTTTGACATTCTTTCATAAATATAGTTTGTTGTAAAAGAAAACCTCATTTTTTATCCTTTTCTATAGTTTGGACCATGTATTATCTACTGTTATATTGTAAAGTTATTCTTTAAAAAATAAATAGTTTCCTGAGGTTTTTTTTTATTTTTTATTATTTTTTTTTTTTTTTAAGTGGGGTTTAACGTCGCTTTCAACTGCCATGGTCATATCACGACGGGGGTTTTACCCTCCATTCGCAGGAAACTCACAAACCTGCTACTCACATTGACCTCACCCAGCCTGAGTGGGGCCGGGAAAAGCCAGCGTCACGAGACTTAGAATTTGAATGGTCACCCATCCAAGTCTTAACCTCGCTGGATGTCGCTTAGCTTCGGTGTTCTGAAGGGTGTATTCAACATGCCAGCGACGCTGGCCTTGAGGTTTTAATAATTAATATGTTTTGACATTTTCATGTCTTTGCTCTGGCACATAACCAAAATTATGTGACGAAATTATGTAACGATATTATGTAACGATATTATGTAACGATATTATGTAACGAAATATTGAATTGTAAAGGGAGAGAAGAGGGAAAGTGTGTGTCATGCGCACAATGGCGAAGTATTGAATTGTAGAGGGAGAGAAGAGAGAAGGTATGTGTCATGCGCACAATACGAAATTTGGTCAGTTGGGTTTTGGACCTTGAATAGTAAAGATGAAAATGTCCCAATGGTTGCAGACTCGTATGCAAGCGTTTTTTTCTCAGAATTTGTCGTGACGACCTATCAACTCAAAGCGAGAAAGTTTTAGGTAAGGGGTTGAGTTTTTCTGTTTACGATGAATTTCTAATATTAGAAATCGGAAGTATTGTGTTCGTTTTTTTAAAAAAATAATATTTTTTTGATCCGATTTCAATTTCTTTGTTACAAACTAAGATTTAGCTTAGATACCTATTTAAGAAAATCCAAATTTTTGAATAAAAAAGTGAAAAAATGTGGTCTTCAATATTTTTTAGAGACGATAAAGATTTTTTGTGGAATCTAGGGTGTACGGAACGTAGTATTCTATCATTTAAAACAAATTAGAAGAAAATTGATTAAGCGGTTTTAGAGATACAAGTGATTTAGTATAAAATCTCAAATTTGCCACGTGTATACAATGTGAAATAATCACGAAGAAGTAGTGTGTCCATAATTGGAAGTGCATTTTATGGTTGTATAACTGGATTACCGAAAAGAAAACTGTAAGCACCATTTAGGCCCGAATTATGAAACAGGATTAGTTAATCTTAGTGGACACTATCCCTTAACTTTCACCTTGACAACAACTGTAGAAGTCATATCTAAGCCGGGCTTTAAAGCTGTATATTACCTCTATGGCGTAACGGAGCTGTGGCCAGCCTTCATGACGGAGTATCTTTTTTTAGAATAGGTAGGTATTCTAAAATAAGATTTTCCGTCACGAAGGTTGGCTACGATTACCTGATAAAATTTAAGGGTCGGCTTGGATTTACTAGGGTTGGGTGGAAGAGATTGCCTAAAGCAATAACCCCGCCCTTTAGTTAGGACATATATTATGTATATATTTTTTTTTTCTTTATTATTTTTTTTTTTTCTTCTATTATATTGTATTTTAATTTGTAATTATTTGTATATAATATGTCCTATCAATAAAGTGTAAATAAATAAATAAAAATCCCGTTTCATGATACGGCCCTCAGTGTATAATGGTTTTGATGGTAGATATTGCCTGAGGGCCCTTTGGCAATAACCCCGCCCTTTGAAATTTATGACAATTTTGTAAATAAATTTGAATCAAGATTATATGTCATATGTCGTACATACCTAGATTGAAACAGATTTTTTTTTATTAAATAAAACAAACAAAACATTATGCTAAAATAATAGCCGCTCCCATTGACATAGTGACCTCAATAGCTCTATCGATAAGGCGGCGGACTCGTAGTCTGGAGGACAGAGATTCGAGTCACTAGTATGGCATTTATTTAGGGCCAAATTATGAATCAGGATTAAATATCTAGGATTTCTTAATCCGAACCACTATCACTTAACAGCTCATATAAATGCGCTGTGATTGGTTGAAATTCCCACCAGAGGGCGTGCTAAGGGATAGCGTAGGATTAGTTCATTTAAGCCTAGGTATATCATAATTCGGACCTTGGTAGGTACGTTTTATAAAAATATGAAACAACAATTTTAATTGACACAAAAAAAAAAAAAAAATTACCGTCCATTGACTAACACGACTAAAATCTTTTCCACAGATCTACCGAACTCCTAAAGTCACAAGAAAAAAAGGGTAAGCATCACCATGCGTTTCACCAGTCTGACCGTGGCTTGCCTGGTGCTCGTCTGCTGCACACTGCTTCCTCAAGAAATCGAGAGTCATGTTTTCAAGCCTTGTGAACTAGCGCGCTATCTAGCGACACGACCCGGAATACAGAGGAGGGATATTCCCACTTGGGTCTGTATAGCCAAGAAAGAGTCTGGCTTCAACTCCAGAGCAGTATCGCCGCAAAATCGTAATAGTAAGTAAAAACTCATAATCTATATATAAAACAGAAAAAAGGACTACCTACCTACCTACCTACCTATGTTTGTTTGTCCGGAGTTGTTTAGCCAAAACGGTAAGAGATAGCGAAAAATGTCGCAGAATTGACCCCCCCAAAACCATTATCGCTTTGTCCAGAAAAATTATAAAAAGTTCAAAAAGGCATTGCTGTCCAGCAGTACGGCCATGCCTTAGTAAATTTGAAATTTAGTCCCGTTGCAAAGCCCGGGCAAACGGCTAGTATGATATATTTTTTAATGACCAACTAAGTATCGAGGTAAAATATGGAGACAAGGTGGAACCTTCATTAAAAGAAACTCAAAGAACCAGCATTTTTCTCTCTTTTATCCAGGTTTCTCTTATTCAGAGGTTATTTTCCTTCATAGAGAGGTACTTATTATAGGCTGGTTGGAGTTCCACAAGAGAAGCATCAATTATAAGGGTTGGGTGGAAGAGATTGCCACAGGCAATAACCCGCCCTTTAGGTAGGACATTAGTGTTATTTTTTTTTTACTTATTTATTTTGTCATTTGTTTGTTTTTTCTTAATTTTATACTATTAACATTGTACTCTGTCCTCCTAATAAAGCATACTACGAGTATAATAATAATGATCCCACCGACCTCTATTTAGATCTATTGTAACCAGTTGATTCTAATTCTGATGTACCTACGTCCTGATTTGAAGTAGTCAGGACAGGGGTTTTTCCCTCCATTCGCTGGGAATCGTACCAGCTACCCAAATTAACCTCACCGGAAATAAAAGCCTCATGTGTTTGGATGGAGCAGATTTCAATTTTATTTCCCCTTCCACATCTCAGGAAGCCGTGACCACGGCATCTTCCAGATCAACGACCTCTATTGGTGCACTGCCAAGGGTGCGCCTGGCAAGGGCTGCAACGCGCAGTGCTCCAAGTTTGAGGATGACGACATTGCTGACGACGTGAGATGCGTGTTGCATATCCTGGCCGAGACCAGGAGATTGAAGGGGAACGGATTCAAGGCGTGGACCACTTACAAGTTTTGCGACACTCCCGGGAAGGTTTCCAAGGATTTGAAGCACTGCAAGTACTGAGACATTGGGCGCCACGTCTGATGTAACTTAAATTTATTTATGTAACTTTTAACTTATGTGTACGATCAGACCTCAGTAGATTGATCGATAAGGCAGCGGACTTGTAATCTGGAGGTCGGTGGTTCAAGTCCCGGTTTCAGCGTAGATTTAGTAAAGCGAGTTTGAGTAGTTGTGATATTATCACGATAGTAATTAACACAAATATGATAACTTTTGAACTTATTTATGTAACTTAAATTGTCTTCTTCTTTTTTCTCTCTTTTACTTTTTTTATCAAGGGTGGTGCGGAAGAGAATGCCGTTGGCATTAGCACCGCCCCCTTGATCAAGTTTTGTTCTATTAATCTCATTTTCTATGTATTGTATATATTCTATGTAAATAAAACTTGATGCAATGTGTTTAATAATAATAATGTATACCACCGTCACCCTGTATATCTGAACTCCCCGACTCTCTGAAGTCTAGTCTCTAAGATGGGCCTCACAGATATTGCAAACAGAGAATCTATTAAACATATTAGATCAAGTTTTATTTACATAGAATATACAGGATCTGCCAAAAAAAGGAGCCACTTGAAATATCTAGAGAACAGATTAAAATTTAAAAATGGTGTAAGACGTGTACCCTGTACCATTAGGTATATCGAGGGGGAAACCTTTTCTAGTAGGTTTTGATTTTTTATCGTTACCGGGGGCCGCCCCTTTTTGTTTTAGCATTATTATTTTTTTAATTTTGAATCCGTTCTCTAGATATTTCGAGTGGCTCCTTTTGGCGGACCCTGTATATCTGAACTCCCCGACTCTCTAAACTCTAAGGTGGGCCTCACCGATATTGCAAACAGAGAATCTATTAAACATATTAGATCAAGTTTTATTTACATAGAATACAGGGTGATCGAAACCACCCAGCCACTATCTTTTTCTCGAGCAAGGTTTGAGTTAGGATCTTGAAACAAAAAATTTGTCCCCAATATGAAGTCTGAAGTTTCATGAGAAAATATTTTGAACCTCCGCCCACCGCCCCTAAGGGCGTTTTCAGGGGGGCACATGTCCGTTTCTCCCGAATTTTAAATAGAATGCATATTTTTTTATTTTACATTCAAAACATGCAAAGCAAGTTAATAACACTAGTAAAAAGAAAAAAAATATTCCTTGGTTCGAGTCCCGAAAAAACACGGTTTTTAGAAGAAAATAGACCCAGGTTCCGGAAGTCATTACGAGCACCCGGTAAACGTTGTAAAAAAACCAAAAACTTCAAAAAATAGGTAAAGTTCTCTTCTTTAATTTAATGTACTTACTTTTATTCTTCAAGTAAGTCATAGGTCCTTAAATTGGTCATAAACTTTTTTCAGGTTCAAAAGACCAAAAGTCCAGAAATTTAAATTCGACCCCCTATTTTTTTTTCTTTAACATAAAAGTAGAAATTAAGTAGCATACAATGCAAAAAAAATTAACTCTCTGCGATTTTTTTCCTTAAAATGGCAGACGAATAACCTCTGAAAAGCGTTCATTTCCGTGCGCGTGAGTCATGTCACGAGTCCGTGCCTGAAGTTTGTATGTACGATGTAGGCAACTCACCTCTACAGATGTTCAAAAACACCAACCTCTCCTGCAATACTTTTCCTGAGTCTGCCAGGATAGGTGGCATGAATTCTCTCTAGCTCCTCAGGTGTAATGTTGCGGCAGATCTCAATGATGCGCAGTTTCATATTTTCCACATCTGTTGGCCTGGTTCGGTATGCTAGATCTTTCACCTTTCCCCACAGGTGAAAATCGGTTAGGTCCAGGGTGCGGGTAGACGAAAAAAATAAACTTTCTGCGATAACCTCTGAAATGTGTTCACTTCCATGCGCGAGTCATGACACGAGTCCATGCCTGAAGTTTGTATGTACGATGTAGGTAACTCACCTCTACAAAATTAGAAAAAGAACGACAACTGATGATAATATTATTAATGTTTGTTCTGTGGTTATTGTAAACCATGAAGTCAGCATCCGAGATAGGTATAGCAAGAGATTCGGCCATTCCTTACACGTGCGTTGAGCAAATTCTAAAGGAGAGTCATATTCATTATTTTCTCTGCATCAACAGCTATCTGCCAAGGATCAAGTAAATAGATTAAATTAGACCTCATTTTTATCTGAGGGTGCTAGAACAACTTGATCGCTTGTTCCCTCAAAGATGGATCGGCAAAGGAGGACCAAACCCTTATCCCCCTGACACCCTAGACCTCACCGTCATGGATCTTTACCTGTGGGAAAAGGTGAAAGATCTAGCATACGGAACCAGGCCAACAGATGTCGAAAATATGAAACTGCGCATCATTGAGATCTGCCGCAACATTACACCTGAGGAGCTAGAGAGAATTCATGCCACCTATCCTGGCAGACTCAGGAAAAGTATTGCAGGAGAGGTTGGTGTTTTTGAACATCTGTAGAGGTGAGTTGCCTACATCGTACATACAAACTTCAGGCACGGACTCGTGACATGACTCACGCGCACGGAAATGAACGCTTTTCAGAGGTTATTCGTCTGCAATTTTAAGGAAAAAAATCGCAGAGAGTTAATTTTTTTTGCATTGTATGCTACTTAATTTCTACTTTTATGTTAAAGAAAAAAAAATAGGGGGTCGAATTTAAATTTCTGGACTTTTGGTCTTTTGAACCTGAAAAAAGTTTATGACCAATTTAAGGACCTATGACTTACTTGAAGAATAAAAGTAAGTACATTAAATTAAAGAAGAGAACTTTACCTATTTTTTAACATTTTTGGTTTTTTTACAACGTTTACCGGGTGCCCGTAATGACTTCCGGAACCTGGGTCTATTTTCTTCTAAAAACCGTGTTTTTTCGGGACTCGAACCAAGGAATATTTTTTTTCTTTTTACTAGTGTTATTAACTTGCTTTGCATGTTTTGAATGTAAAATAAAAAAATACGCATTCCATTTAAAATTCGGGAGAAACGGACATGTGCCCCCCTGAAAACGCCCTTAGGGGCGGTGGGCGGAGGTTCAAAATATTTTCCCATGAAACTTCAGACTTCAAATTGGGGACCAATTTTTTGTTTCAAGATCCTAACTCAAACCGTGCTCAAGAAAAAGATAGTGGCTGGGTGGTTTCGATCACCCTGTATATACCTACATAAATGGATATTGACATTAATAAAACATCAAGGGCGGTGCTAATGCCAATGGCATTGTCTTCCTAATTACTTGGAAACAGATCAGATGCCGAATGTGTCCTATTTAAAATTTATTTAAACAATGTCCTATTTCACGTTCGTTACCAAGCCAATTTTTTCAAGTTTTACGTAGGGACCGGGCGGTAAAGTCGCTGTTGCAATGTTGCATCCTGGGGACCAAAATTTTTTTTTGTTGCATATTTGGCATCGTATTTGTACAAGAATCGATCCTATATCTGTTCTAATACTAACAACCTACCTCAAAAAGGCCATATATGGATGTCCGGTCCCTCGTTAATATTTTGATAACAGCCACATGTGTGTTTTCGGTCCCAGAGAAAAACACAAAAACATCCACATATGGCCGTTCGGTAACGAACGTGTTAAAACTTGCCACATAGATCAATTTATTTTGTTTTTATTTATATCTATGCAACAGATGAACAATGTAATAATACAAAATACCTATATTTTGATGTTTTATTTTCAATGGTCTTCTCTGTAAATAAATTAAAAAATAAGGATAAAATCTCAAGAACCACATTAATAATATCTGAAAGTGAATGGGTGAGGTGTACAGTATAGTGTACACGCGGTCCACTGTAAAAAACACTCGTGTACACTATATTGTACACGTGGCGCTGAATGTGTTAACACTCTTCAGTGGAAGTTAACCACCAGGCGAGAGTACATCCGTCAAGTAGTTTCCGAGATTTGCGCGTTACAAGGAATACTTTTAACAGACCGACGGACCGACAGACGGACACAAAATCAAAGTTGCTCAGGAGGTTATGAAACGTCCAGAAATAATTATGAAAAAAATTTAAATCGGAGCAAAAAAATATTTTTTTACAAAAACGAACACAATACTTCCGATTTCTAATATTAGAAATTTATCGGAAGTAATAAAATGCAAGAGCATTTCATTTCGTGCGTGGAGAAAAAATTTCGCCCAACGTGGGGCTCGAACCCACGACCCCGAGATTAAGAGTCTCGTGCTCTACCGACTGAGCTAGCCGGGCTGTTGATGGCGAGAAAGAAATTTGTTTATTATAAATGAAAGTACAGTTAACAATATCATAGAGCGCGCCACTTCTGCGAACTACATCGCGTTTGATGCTTGTTAAAGTTTAAATATAAGCTTTTTCCGTCTCCTCATCAACGTGCGATGGTGGTGTAATGGTCAGCATAGTTGCCTTCCAAGCAGTTGATCCGGGTTCGATTCCCGGCCATCGCACAAAATTTTTCTAGATATTTTGTTTCATTCTTTCAAATTGCACGAATCGATTGAAGTTTCAATTATGGAATTAAAAAGCAATAATTTCTCTTCATGTGAAAATTAATTTTGATTTGTTTAGTTGAGTTTTTTTAAGTATATTTTTCAAAATCTTTTATAGCCCAGTTTCTCCTACTTATTTGCCTATTATTCCACACCTGACCACTTTTCTCATTCAAATCAACATCTATACCGAGCTACATCTTCTGATGCTGGCATTCCAGTATTTCCACCCTACTCAGGCTGAATGAGGCCGATGGTGAAATGATAACACAACGGGTTGGAGCCCAGTACACAAAATATCTAGGTAGTTAATTTATTTTTCACAATTTTTACTTTCCATATCCTATAGAAAGGAAAGTAATGTTTCTCCTAGCATTGCGCCCTTACGATGCAGGCTGAATGAGGCCGATGGTGAAATGATAACACAACGGGTTGGAGCCCGGATACGCAATTCTATTTATTTTTTGCAATTTTTTCTCTTAGCATTGCGCCCCTAAGATGCAGGCTGGATGAGGTTGATGAGATAATGTTTTGCCTGAGAGCACAGGCTTTGCAGGATTATTTTGCACGTCTCTGAGATTATTCAACACCAAATAAAAATACTTACGAGATCTGTAGCCCGTTCCAGAAACACTCTCCACTCTCTTAATCTCCATTTCAACTGTCACACAACGCACTCTGATTGGTTCATTTGAACACAATAACCAATCACAGTGCGTTCTGTGACGGTTGAAACGGAGGTTTGGCGAGTGGAAAGTGTTTCTGGAATGGACTACTGAATGTATATAAGACACTTCCGCCGAGGTGTGGAGAACGCCTTATACAAAGAAAGAGACATTTCTGCATTCTATGCTGCCGCTGCTATTTGAAATTACGAAATTTAGGTACTCAATTTTTTTTAAGGCCATGTCTCTTCCTTCTTATGCAAGGAGACTAATTGGGGTATCCAAAGACAAGGGGGATGTTCTTCAATCTGCTCGATCCCTAAAATATATAAATAAAATATGAAATAAAATATTAAATCCACTAAAGCAAATAAAAGTCATTTTACTAGATAAGGTAATCTTTTTAGTATAATGAGCTTAAAATAAAAATGACGAAGGAAGAAAAACTGTAACTAAATAAAATTTGTATTGCGGCAGAATAAAAAATAATTTTGACAAATTGATTAATCATGGAGGGTAAAAAGTTGGAGGTGCGGGGCATCGATCCCCGTACCTCTCGCATGCTAAGCGAGCGCTCTACCATCTGAGCTACACCCCCGGTGATAAGGAGAGGCGCAGAAAGAGCAATATAAATTTAAGTAGATAGAGAGGGTAATGCCAACCTCTGGAATATGGACCAACAAAAAATTAAATAAAAAATTTCAACTCAAATATGGGGTTTTGGGGCCTTATTTACACTACCATACCGTATAATAATTAGATAATAGTTCACTGGAACTTGAATTTTTTTTGAAATATAGAATCTAAATTATTATTTTCCATTGGAAAACCCCCACATCATTCTTTTTCGCGGTTTTTTTTTTGTGTTGCACACTATTGATCTCTTCAAGGAGGCTGTGTTGTTAGAGAAAGTCATAAGGATTTTAAAAAGTGAAACATTATTTTACCGGGAAAATATCTGTTTGGTTGCCTGTCTTGAGGATTTTTACAGTAAATTTGAGTATTAATGTTCAAAAGACCTATTCTACTGTAAAATATGATCTAAAAAATTATAGGTAGTCCATTGACTCTAATTTCAATTCTTCAAAATCCAGAAAAATAGTTAAATGCATAAAATCATCTTCCCTGATCTTTGATTTTCACCACACAAAATGGAGGACAAGTCACCTGTTCGGTACCTCAAAACGAATAGGATGGTGCTCTTTCCACTCAAATTATGCCTCCTTGAATTGATTTCTTATCAGTTTGTTTATGTTTTTCTAGGGGTGTACTTTTTGAAAAACTTGTAGTGGATTTTTTTATCATTGATTATTTACATATTGGTGACCATGGACTGAAATATTTTATCTACAATTAGTTTCATGACATATCAGTCATGTGTAATTGCGCCAGTCATCATTAACATGGATCTGCACTTAGTGTGTCGTGTTTCATCGACATCAGTCTAGATTCCTGCTGTACAGGTCATGTAGTTTTACTCCAAACAGTTTCCTCTACCTCAAACATCTATTTCAATATGTTGCTGTTCTTCAAGTTATTATCGATTCTCTTCGCCTTATCGCTTCCCCCAACCCATGGAGCAGACAGTATTGTTACCAACTCAACAGAAGCACTCAACACAATATCTGAAATCGTAAACTCTGCTCTTCTGAATACAACAGTTTCCACAGTTCCTGTCCTTGAAGTTACTAAAAAAGTCATAGAAGAATTGCCAGACATTGGTAATGTTTCCCTTAGTCTTGTTATAGTTACTAATACTACAACAGAAGCTATCAATGTATCTTCCACAGCTATGCCAGAGCCTGTTCTCCCGGAGAAAGGTTCAGCCGAGGAAGAGCGTAACAGTTCCATTGCCATATTCTTTGTACTCTGTGTGCTAGCTCTTGGTATTTTGCTCATCCACTTCATGCTACAGTTTCATTTCCAATACCTACCCGAGAGCATTGCTATTGTGTTTCTTGGCGCTCTTATTGGCATGATCATCAATCTCATGTCTAATAAAAACATTGCTAACTGGCACAAGGAAGAAACATTTTCTCCAACAGCTTTCTTTCTTGTTCTCTTGCCCCCTATTATTTTTGAATCTGGATACAATTTACACAAAGGAAACTTCTTCCAAAATATTGGTTCTATACTTGTGTTTGCTATAATTGGTACAACCATCTCTGCTTTTGTCATTGGTGCTGGCGTTTACATTTTAGGACTGGCTGATGTTGCATACAAACTGAGTTTTGTGGAGAGCTTTGCTTTTGGATCTCTGATATCTGCTGTTGATCCTGTAGCCACGGTTGCAATATTCCATGCTCTTGATGTGGATCCTGTGCTGAATATGTTGGTGTTTGGAGAAAGTATCCTGAATGATGCCATTGCAATTGTTCTGACTACATCTATCCTGGGATCGGACAGTCCAAATATGTCAACATGGGAAGCTGTACTGACTGGATTCAATCACTTCTGTCTCATGTTCTTTGCATCAGCTGGTATTGGAGTGATTTCAGCTCTCATCAGTGCACTGCTTTTGAAGTACATTGATCTCAGAAAGAATCCATCACTAGAGTTTGGTATCATGTTGGTGTTCACTTATGCTCCATATGCTTTAGCGGAAGGGATTCATCTCTCAGGTATGTCTTTCATTCTTAACTTGTTGATTTACTGTATTACCTACAGAAGAAGCAATGATAATTGCTTAAAAAAAAGGAGGAAAAATTAATGTATAAAGCAATAAAACAGATTTATCTTTATCATTTTTAAATATATTTATGTTTCTTTTTTTAAATGATAATGTTTAATAATAATAATACTCTTGCACTTTAAAATGAGGGTTTTTCATCTTCATAATATTATCTAAAGAGTCAGTCATTGACCTGTAGATATATATAAGGAGAAAAAAATGAATTAAAATTCTAATATCATTTTCAAAACAAAAATTAGTCATAAAAATTGCAAAAATAACTAAACCTGCTTATTTTATACAAACTTTGTTTCTACTTTTCAGGCATCATGGCCATATTGTTCAACGGCATTGTTATGTCCCATTACACACATTTCAACTTATCCACCGTCACCCAGATCACTATGCAACAGACAATGAGAACGCTGTCTTTCATAGCTGAGACTTGTGTCTTTGCCTACCTTGGTAATAATGAAATATTTATTTTTGTGATATACAGTATATTTATTTGCATATTTCTTAGGCTAATCCCTGCATTATCCTGAACAGGCTCTAAAAACTCTCATTAATATTGTATAAGAACAATGAAAAAAATGTCAAACAAATCCAATTCTTTCTGGTGATCCAGAGGTCGCGGATTCGAAACCCAGCAGAACATAACAAGTTATCCTCCCATTTGGGATTTTGACCACATAATAATTTGTCTTGGGCTTATACTGCTAAAATAATGGGACTCTTTTTTTTTTTTGGCAGTGGACCAAAATAAGTCCATACAGCCACTTTTTATTTTTGAGTACAAATTAAAAACAAGGTACAATTTCAATAGTTATACATAGGACTAAAAAGAAAATGTAAAGCTGAACATACATTGAAGAATAAAATAATAATAATAATAATTAATGGGATTCTTAATCAGACTCTTAATTGGGACGCCACTAAACTTGTACTGTTACCCTAGCACCATCTAATATTGAGTTTTCAAAAAGAAACGCAGGACATGTGGCGGAAATAAGCAGGAAAAAAGAAACTTGACAAATACAAACAAATTGCAAGTGATTATCACTTTGTACTTGTTGCTATTGAAACTATGGCGCCAATTTCCAAAGATGGAAAGAAGTTTTTAAAAGAGTTGAGTGAACGGATAGCATGTGTGACAGGAGAGAAGAGAGCAAAATCATACCTAACGCAAAGAATAAGTTTGGCTGTTCAGGTTGGAAATGCGGCGAATGTGTTGGGAACAATGAAGAGGACAGTAGATATGCGGGAGGTGTTTTATCTATGAGTAAAACAAATTTGTATTTTAAATAAATAAAACCATTTACTACTTTGACCATAATAGAAAAAAATCAAGCAGTATAAATTAAGTGATATTATTATTATTATTTGTTTCAATCGAGGCAGGTTGATAAAAAACGTGTTTCTCCTTCTCAGGACTGGCCATCTTCAGTTTCCGGCACCGCGTGGAGCCAGCCCTGGTCATCTGGTCTCTGATCCTCTGCCTGGTGGGCCGCGCCTGCAACATATTTCCCCTGGCCGTGCTGGTCAACAAGTTCCGCGAGCACCAGATCACGCGCCGCCAGATGTTCATCATGTGGTTCAGCGGTGAGTCAATGAGTCGTAGATGTGGCTCAGTGGTTAAGAGCATTGGTTACTGACCCGGAGGTTGCGGGTTCAAATCCCGGCCGGAGCGGAAATTTTTTGACCGAAATTTTTCGTTTCCGGAATGGCATGGATGTAAAGGTAAAGTGTCCTGAAGTAATGCGAAAGGGGTTCCGGGGCACAGTTACCTTAAAAAAAAAGAAAAAAAAAAGGCATTGCTGTCCAGCAGTACGGCCATGCCTTAGTAAATTTGAAATTTAGTCCCCTTGCAAAGCACGGGCAAACGGCTAGTTTTCTTATATACTCAAAAGCTTGGTAGCTCGTACGATTCCAAGCCAAGGGCTGGTAAAGCCCCCATTCTGAATAACCAAATCAGGACGTTAAAATCAAATAGAATCAACTGGTTACAATAAAATAAGTTGCATTGTCAATTGTATGAAGTTTCCACTAAAACCCTACAGCCAGGTCAGATAATACCTAAAAAAAAAGATGTGGTTCAGTGGTGAGTCAATGAGTCAAATGCCGTATTTTTCTTTCTAACCAAAGTTAACCAAATGGGAATAAAACGAACCAAACTGGAGACAAGTCATTTTTCTTTTGGAAGAGGAAAAATTTCCTCTTCCAAAGTTAACCAAAATGGAAGTAGAAAATTCTTGCTTCCAGTTCTTTTATAGGTTAAGTCCATCGTTTATCTTTAATGTTTAATTTTTTCTCTTGTTTATATTATTACCTCTGACGCATTAGTTTAAGTTTAGTTTAATTTTTAGTATCTACTTAGTCATTTAAGATATATGTGAAACACATACTTTGTACATATTTATTCACAATAAACATTTGATTGATTGATTGATATTAATATTGTCAATTTTTATATTTAATTTTTACCATTATTTGTCTGTATATATGTTCTACTAATAAAGAGTTTCTAAATAAAATAAAATAAATAACCCAGGACCTTCCTCATGGCAAGCGAGTGCTTAACCACTGAGCTAATCGCGCGCTCTAAATCGACGCTAGATAAATAATCTATCCAGCGTCAATTATTGTTATTGATAAACAATTATTGTTCCTTTCTTATTATTTTTACCTTTCTCTCCCAGGACTCCGCGGCGCCATCTCCTACGCCCTTTCACTCCACCTGGAGTTCTCGGACGAGACCCGTCACGTGATCATCACCTCCACCCTCATCATTGTGCTGGTCACCACCCTGGTGTTTGGTGGCGCCACCATGCCGCTCATGAAGGTGCTGCAGACGTACAGTGCCGCCAGCGGGGTCGCCAACGGCGGCAAGACTGGCGGCCGACGGAGGAAGGGCCGCCGAAAGGGCAAGACCGCCATTTCGTTGAGTAAAACGCGCGAATGGGTGAGTGTTTTATTTTATTTATTTTTATTTTTAAAGCTTTATTAGGTAGAACAAAAAATATATATACAGTAGAACACAATGAAATATAAAGAAAAACAAAAAGATTAAACAAATATACAAGAAGGAAAAAAAAAGAGAGAAATGTCCTACCTAAAGGGCGGGCTTATTGCCTGTGGCAATCTCTTCCACCCAATTTTTCTACAATCATCATGATAGAGTGGCGTCATCGTGTACGATGGTAGCCAGACAGTGGAGGAATGACTCAGCAGTTCTACCACTGTCTTTACAAGGAGGCTAATAATTGACAAGGGCCCCCAGAACCAAGCCAATGCTGGTCTACTCCCTGTTTATAGTCCCCCAATAAGAACAAGAATAATAATATTTTTTTTTTTTTTTCTTTTTTATCACCGACGCGACGTCAGTAGTTTGATCGATAAGGTGGCGGACTTGTAACCTGGAGGTCGGTGGTTCAAGTCGCGGTTTTAGCGTAGTTTTAGTAAAACGAGTTTGAGTAGTTGTGACATCACGAAATTGATACACACAAATATGATAACTTTTTTTTAACTTTTAACATTTTTTTTATTATATACCCAATTACCCACGTATAAATTAAATGTAACCTGGTGGTTCGAGTCACAATTTCGTAAAAAAAATTAGCAGCGTGAGTTCCAAGTAGTTGTGACATCACCAAAGTAACTAACACAGTTATGATAACTTTTTTTTCATAACTTAAAATCCAAGTCAAGAGACGCAACTGCCGTCGTGATCACCAAACTTCAATAATTTGGGACCAAAGAGAATTCTAGCTTGGAAAAAAAGAAGATGAAAATGTATGAAATACAAAAATATTTCATGTTTCTTTCGTGTTCTCTCAAATGACATATTACTTAACTGTCTTTCTCTCTTATTAAATATACATACATACATATTAAAATTAAGAAAACAAAACTTGATCAAGGGCGGTGCTAATGCCAACGGCATTCTCTTCCTCTCTCTCCCTCCATCTCCGTGATTTCAGCAAATCTTGAATATTTTTTAAGACAATTCTATTTTCTAAGACTTGACGACTTCAACTAAAAATGCATTTCAAAATCTTTCGCTTTCAGGGCCAAGCCATTGACTCAGAACATCTGTCCGAGTTTACGGAAGAAGAAATGGAGGTCAACTTCTTGCAGACCAGAATGAAAGGTACTCCTTCCTTTTTTCTCTCCCTGTATTTTTTTAAGATGAGTGTTTCACAGCCTTTTTATTTCGTAGCCATGAAACAGGAGCTACTGTAGACGCTTGTGGTCTGTGCTGTAGCCTGCCCATCCCGTAGTATGCCTCCCCTCGACACGAAAAGTGACACAATACTACTGGGTCAACACGAGCGCACCGGAAGGTATCCCTTACAAACAACTGTAACCAAATTTTGAATACATTTTTTTGTCGGCGCGGGAGTTCGAACCCGGGACCTTCCGCATGGCAAGCGAGTGCTTAACCACTGACCTATTCTTATTTTGGTGTTTTCTCGTGAATGTTCAACAAAATCATAACCATCTTCATGTCAACATTTTTCAAACAATAGCAGAAGGGTGGGATCCGAGCCAAGATATTCCCACGCTCCCTGAAGGTCTCATTATAAAACAGGATTAAAATTAGTCTGTCCCGGTAGCTCAGCGGCAAAGGCGGCACTCTGTGAATCCAGAGATTCCAGAGGTCGTGGGTTCGAAACCCAACCGGGACATTACAAGTTATCCTCCCATATGGGATTTTTACCACACAATAATATATCCTTAATGCTGGAATAATGGGACTTTAATAGTCTTGACCGGGTAGTATAAATAAGGCGATATTATTATTATTAATCTAAGGGCCGTATAATGAAACAGGATAAGTAAATCCAAGTCGACCCGTAGATTTCATCAGCTGACCGATAGGTATTTTAAGACAAAATTTTACGCCACGAAGGCTGGCTATAGCTCCGTTACACCAAAGAGATAATATGCAACTACATAGAGATAATATTTCGCTAGAGGACTATAAACAGAGAACAGACTAGCCAACCCTTACAAGCCAGGCTAGCTTGCAGTTTCCTAAGTGTTTATTTTTTTTTAATGAGTTTCCATCCACAAACTCATTCAAATTTAAATTTGATGATTTTTTTTTTTCTATTAAATAATAATAATATCCTCTTATTTATACTGCCCGATTAGGACTATTAAAGTCCCATTATTCCAGCAGTAAGCCCAAGAAATATTATTATGTGGTAAAAATCCCAAATGGGAGGATACCTTGTCATGTCCCGGCTGGGTTTCGAACCCGCTGGAATCTCTGGATTCACAGAGTGCCGCCTTTACCACTGAGCTACCGGGACAGACAATTGTATAACATAACCTCATAGTTTTGTTCTGGGCTTAATAGCTTTACTCATAGAGCTTTGCCCCTATAAGATTTACTATTATTATTAGATATGGACATGAAAGGAGACTAGACATTGGATCAGGGCGTCCATATAATCCTCTCACCACCGTGAGATAGGTATCAATACCTATCTCACGGACACGGAATTATTATTATCACATTTCACCCCCCCAGGGTTCGTCAAGTGGGACCTCCGCTACTTCATCCCCTTCTTCACGCGTCGCTTCACCCAGGCGGAACTGAAAGACTGCAAGTCCCAGATGACCGATCTCACCAACCAGTGGTACCAGGCCATCCGAGTGAGCCCGAACGATTCCGAAGCCGAGAGTCCGGGCGGGGCCAAGGGAGGAGTCAGCTGACAGCAGACCACGCCCCCTCTCGTGAGACAGCTGAGGGAGAATATGAACGTGAAAGCTTAGGCTCCACGCTTGTGGTCGCAAGTTGAGAACCACTGAGGAATTTTTGTATTATAAATTATAACTTAAAGAGAATATGAATGTGAAAGCTTAGATCTGTGGTCATAAGTTGAGAACCACTATTGAATTTTGTATTATAAATTATAACTTAAGGAGAATATTATATGAAAGCTCAGGTCTGTGGTTGTCATAATATAATGTGATCTAAGTTGGTTTTCCAGTGAGCGCAAGAGTTTGTTTCAGAATGTTTCGCAACATTTCGTCTAGTGCTGCCGACCTCCGTGGTTAAGAGCATTGGTTATTGACCCGGAGGTCGCGGGTTCAAATCCCAGCCGGAGCGGAAAATTTTGACCGAGTTTTTCCGTTTCTGGAATGCCATGGATGTAAAGGTAAAGTGCCCTGAAGTAATGCGAAAGTGGATCCGGGGACCAATCAATTTTTTAAAATAACTAACAAAAAAGTTTTGTTAATGCAAATTGTTGTAAAGCAGTGTTTGAGTCAGTGGGAATTAATCTCATTGCCGGCCTCATAGAAACAAAACCCTCAACAAGCCGAGTTAAACTAGTCAAATAAATTCCAAGAATCTATTTTAGCTTGTTTAAATTAAGACACAGAAATTAACAAAAGCCCTTGCTCATATCTCCAGCGATCAATATGATATAAGACCTACCACCAAGAAGACATACATTGTCTTTATTTTTGTACTTAATAGATATTCGAACTCTGCAAAAATATTATTTTTCACAGTCTGGATAATAAAGAAAAATCTCTGAAAAAGTATTATTTTTCACAGTCTGGATAAAAGAGAAATATCTCATTTTTGCCCTTTATTAATCTAATAAACAAATTTCTCATCTTTACCCTTTTTTCAGTACCTTAAATCCTTTCTTCTTTCAATATATAGGTATCCCAGTTTACCAGAAGTTTCTGGTTTTTCATAATTTTGAAATGTTTAAGAAATTTTACAGAATTTTGAACTGAAACAGAAGAACAGTTTCAAATACTTGGGTAGCACTATTACAGAAGACGCTAAGAGTACAAAGGATATAAAACAGAGAATAGCGCAAGCTAAGGCTGCATTCCAATCCAAAAAAACACTTTTCTGCTCCAACAACTTGAGCCTTGATTTGAGAAAACAAATGGTAAAAACCCTGGTATGGAGTGTAGCCTTGTACGGATCAGAGACATGGACTATATCAAAGACAGACAAGAAAAGAATAGAAGCTTTCGAAATGTGGTGCTGGAGAAGATTGGAAAAGATCAAATGGACAGAACATGTGAGTAATGAAAGAGTACTGGATATGGTGAACGAGAGAAGAACAATATGGAATACAGTTCAACAAAGAAGACATAAATGGATGGGTCATATCTATCGACACAACACCTTCCTTGTTAACATTATTGAGGGACAAAGACCTGGAACGAGAGGAAGAGGAAGACCAAGGATATCATACATGGACCAAATAATACAATACGCGGGATGCAGATCTTACTGTGAAATGAAAAGATGCACTTCAGAAAGAGATAAGTGGAGAAATATTGCTAACCAATCTTCGGATTGAAAACATATGATGAAGAAATTTTATTATTTTGTATTAAAAAAAAAGAAGAAAAAAAAGATTAGCCAGATCATCCTCAAGTTGGTCTTTAGTGTGCTGTGATTGGTTGAAACTCTGACTTCAGAGTTGGTTGTCTGACGTATCTTTCTTGTAATCTTTTTTTTTTTAATTTGGCCATAAGTTGACAGTATCAATCAACTTTTATATAACTTCTTTCTTGTATGCAAAGCCACTAAAGGTTCCATTATTTTACTAAAGGTTCCAGTCTTTTTATCGACAATTTTTGCTACTTTCAAGTGTAATAATGAGCTCTGTATTCATTAAATGACTTCCAAATATTTTTTCAGCACATTTTGTTAACCATTTTATTTAAATTGCTTTACGGACATACTAATTAAGGTTGTTATTTTTTATTTATTTTTTGCTTTTAGTCATTTTCAATGTTTGTTTGAAAAATAAAATATTTGTTTTTAGAACACCTGGATGTTCTGTTGTTTTTTTATTTCATATCTTTTTTTACAACATGTATTTATTTATGTGTTGTAAAATAAATAAAACATTTATTTTACAACACAATTAGCACTGTGTGCACGATTGGCTCAGTGGTAAAATATTCAAAAGCCATGCGGAAAGGTCCTGGGTTCAAATCCCAGAGCCAACAAAAATTAAAATTCAAAACTTGGTTACAGTTGATTGTAAGGGATATATACCTTCAGGTGAGCTTGTGTTGACCCGGCACCTAATAGGGAAGTATTGTGTTACTTCTCGCCCATCAGAGGGCAATCATACTATGGGATGGGTAAGCTTAAAGACAGACCACCAAAGTCTACAGTAGCTGCTGTTTCATGGCAACAAAATGAAAAGGATGTGAAACACTCATCTTTATAAATAAATAAAAATACAGACTGTAATTGACAACATGTCTTTTTAGAATTTTTTGTATGGATGTGCATATATTTGGAACATTTTCTTTTAAAATTAAATGTGTTTCTTTATGTTATTCTATCACAATTTAAGTAGGTATCACAGAATCATGGGACTTTTCTGTATTTGTAAAATCTTCTATCTTATTTTGCCTATATTCCACTACTGGTTGCTACTCATATCACTGAGTAGGTACTCATTTTTCTTCTCGAAGGCAAGACAACATTGTTTATTTTAATTTTCATTAAGAAAAGGTATACTAGGTTATTCAAGTTTTTTTTTTCTTTTCTCAATACATCTTCTGATGGTCAATATGTTCAATTCATTAATAAATTTTTGATTACCTACCTAAAACATTAGAAAAATAATCCTTTTTAAAAGTCTTATAATAAATAGCTATTACTATTCTTTATTAGAAAAATAATCCTTTCTAAAAGTCTTATAATAAATAACTATTACCATTCAAATTCATTATTAGATACTTAAAATATGAAATGCATCAAAATTACATGACCTAAATTAATATTCAATATCAAAATTATGTATAAGAGGTTCACTTTTTCTTGGAGTCAAATTTGAATTAAGAAAAATCAGTTAGATTACCTTAAATGATAATAATTAGCATAAAGTACCTATTTCATTAAACTTACACTAAGCAGTCTTTTCAGTTTTAGAATCTAATAATTGCATGGGAAAAGAAATTCTGTCTATGGGGTGTCTTAGTATAAAAAGTACTTTCTTGTGAGTCTCATAATTACGTACTTGCTTTAAATTAATATAAGAAGTCTTTACCCTTTCAAAATTCAACCTGGAGATTTTTCAATGTATGACAAAAAAAATTCCAATGTCTGTTGTCTAATCATTTTTACCAGCTACTTCTCCCTCTGCACGGTTGTCAAACCACAAGGTATGAGGTTGAAATGGTCCTATAAATTTTGTCATGGTGGTTTTATTCATCAATGTCATCAAACCAAGATACCTACGATAAAGCTTTTGGTTTACCGAAGTTACTTGGAATTTATGATTTAGACTCTTTAACCCATTGAATTTCAGAAATAAACTGGGTGAATGTGTAATAATTACTGATGGAGCTACAATGAACCTCTGAGGTACGTCAGTGGGGCAGACAACTAGCGGAGCATCATG
Organism: Bactericera cockerelli; assembly: GCA_024516035.1. Classification (NCBI taxonomy): domain Eukaryota; kingdom Metazoa; phylum Arthropoda; class Insecta; order Hemiptera; family Triozidae; genus Bactericera; species Bactericera cockerelli. The sequence continues at coordinate 3,757,264 of CM044963.1, read as the reverse complement.
TGGGTGTAGACCCATGTTGCTAATGACTATCCTACCTAACTGAACCACAGCTCTTTGAATTGGAATATCTAACGGAACAAATGGTTTTGCATTCTCCATATTTGGGTTGTATCCTGGACCAAATTTAATCAGAATATTTTTAGGTCTAATATCGGGAACTTTATGATAAGGAACAGCCAGAGTTGTACCCGAAGGTGAGCTCGTATATCCAGTCAGAAAAACTTCATCTTCTGTACTCACTTCTCTAATGTTAAATTCTAACTGAGTAACATTTGAGTTGATTGATGCTAGGATGTTTTCTTCAGACAAGTGTTTACATAGCACAGTGTTTTTTATGTCTTAACGTTGGATTATAGTCTTTCTCTTTGAAGTTTAAACTGAGCAGCAAATTCTCTCCTAAAGAACGGTCATGAGACTTTTTTTGTTTGACTTTGTCAAAATTGATTCCGCATGCAGCCATGTTCTCGGAGCTCATTAGTGTGGATCCTGGAAGAGTTAAGGAAAGGAAGATTAGTAAAATACATAGTGTCCAGAAGCCAGCCTCCGTGGTATAATGATTGAGACTACTGCCTGTAGTCCAGAGGTCCCGAGTTTAACTCCCGGTTGGAGCACATAAATAAATAATACATTTTGTAAAAAAAGATATGAAATAAAAAAACAACGGAACATCCAGGTGTTCTAAAACCAAATATTTTATTTTTCAAACAAACATTGAAAATGACTAAAAGCAAAAAATAAATAAAAAATAACAACCTTAAATTCTGTTCCTTCCAAACACGTGAGGCTGGCATTTTTTGCCCTACCCAGGCTGGGTGAGGTTAATGTGGGTGGCTGGTCCCAGCAAATGGAGGGTAAAACCCCCATCCTGACTACTTCAAATCAGGACATTAAACCAAATAGAATCAACTGGTCAGAATAGATCTAAATGGAGGTTGGTGTAATAATTGGTGCTTCTCTTGTGGAACTCTAACCAGTATATAATAATAATTGTGTCCAGAAACTGAGAATAAATTTCCCTGTCCTCACAGTGAGCACTTAATATTATTTTTCTTCACAGTTCCATGTGAGTCCAACCACAATAATATGAGGGCATTAGACTTTTTCTTCAGATTCAACAAAAACATATTCTGATCAGATATGAATTAACACCTGTAATAGGCACCACCATTTACCAACCATCATTATTTAACTATGTATGTCTGTGGTAGTTCTTGATTCTCATGACACTAGAATTGGTTGGATCTGTTAAGTTCTCATAAAAGTAGAGATAAGAATCAATGATAAGTCACTTACAATAATGAATCACTCGTTTTCAGGTATTTCAGACTACTTGTTACGAGATAAGCTGATGTGGAATGGTATGTTAATTTATTTCAATATTACTTGATAACTACTATGGTTTCAGATTCAGAAAAGTACAGAACTACAGAAGTGAGAAGTAAAGTTTTGATTTCTTTTTTTTTTTTTTTTTTTATTTTTTTTTTTTTAATGGGGTTTAACGTCGCTTTCAACTGCCATGGTCATATCACGACGGGGGTTTTACCCTCCATTCGCAGGAAACTCACAAACCTGCTACTCACATTGACCTCACCCAGCCTGAGTGGGGCCGGGAAAAGCCAGCGTCACGAGAATTAGAATTTGAATGGTCACCCATCCAAGTCTTAACCTCGCTGGATGTCACTTAACTTCGGTGTTCTGAAGGGAACCGGTGTATTTAACATGCCATCGACGCTGGCTAGGTTTTGATTTCACTCGGATTCAAAATTTCAAACTTTTAGTACGCCTGTTAAATTTATAAACGAGTTTCACGCAGTACAGTACTGTACACAAAATTGCGTTTCAAATGCCTATTTGAAGGAGTTTTACATTTGTTTTTTTTATAAAATCCAATAGAGCGCAGCACTAATGAGAAACAAAACATAGTGTCATGGAGGGAGTTTTTGAAAATAAATGGAATACATTTACGTACTTTCTTATCTGATAAGGCAATAAAACCCAAGTAAATAATAATAATGCAAGGAAACTGTTATCAGTAGTCAGCATTAAGATTGACTTTTTCATATAAATATGCCTGTTATACCATACCTACTCAACTTACCTAGGCACTTCGTTAATTTTTCAAAAAACAGATACACAGATTGGTAAGTACAACCAAGACTTTGCTTACTTGGAGTTCTCTCACTAGTAGGACAGCAGCTAGGCCTCATTCCAGAATGCACTCTTTCAATCTCTATATCTCCCAAATCTCCCTTTTAAACATCAAATTCATTCCAATAACCCCATCAGAGTGCAGTTGAAAGAGAGATTTTGGGATTATGAGAGTCAAAGCTTTCTGTAACAAGGCCCTTGTCTGTGCTCAGAATGTAACTCAGTGATTCATTCACCTATTTAAGTTATACACAACCTGTTGTCCCACTAGTAGGACAATGGGCGCTTGTCCACGGAAGCACTGTCACTCCCCAATTGACCTTATTGAGGAACATCTTTGCATTGTTTGAGTTCTCATCTCTTAGGGCCAAATAATGAAACAGAATTAGATTAATCTGAGTGGACACTATTACTTAACTCAGGCTATTATGAGCTGTGATTCTTTAAAAATCTCACAGGGTGTATTAAGAGATAGTGTCCACTTGGATTAATCTAAATCTGTTTCAAATTTCTGGCCTTAAAGCTCTGTACTATTTTGGTTTATTAAGCCAAAAAAATTAATGTCAATTGAATTTTCACAGTTGATTTCTGAAGTGGTGTTATTTTATCTGTGTCCGTCAAACAGATGTTACTGATTATGAAACATAAATAATCATACAGGTTTAGTGTTGAAGTGAAAAATATTTCAGATCCATGGAATTTTTTAATCTCACATTTGGAAGAAGGAGAGAGAGACAAAAATAGATTTAAATATAGGTAATTAATACCCATGTAAAATTTATTTATAAACATGTCTTGTTCCAGATTCAGTTCCTAATGAAAAAGCAATGAGCAATCTAGAGAGACCTGAAAAATAAAAATACCTGATCCCATACTTAAATCTATTAGTCAAACATTTGACCAGAATCCTGTTATCCTCTTAACAAATAAATCCATAAGCTTTAATTTATTTCACAATCCATATCTAAATTTTAATAAAGCTTTAAATTGTGTACTTAGTTTACATTTCACCGTACACGGTTCTGTTTTCACTGATCTGACAGATTCCTTGATTTTTCCCATTAATAATTCTATAAATAAAAATTTTATCTCACAAACTTACTTTTTTTAAACAGATAGATACCTATTCAAAATTTGTACTTGAAAATTCTGTACTTATTTTTTAATTCTACTTTAACAATCCTGTGCAATTTTTTCCGTAGTGTTTCTTTTTGAAACCAATAAATTTCTTTATGTCTTAATCCTGTACAAATAATAAAAATATTTGTATTTATTTTCGTTTTTAAAAATACTCTCTTCAATTTTCACTGTCCCCCCTTGCTAATCCTCCCTTGTCTTTTACCTCTCAAACCAAACTATAAATTGGGCCTGTCACATTTCTCTGCTTGAAATTTACTCAACTCACCATGTCACCCGCATTGCTAGTGTCATACGAGGAGAATATTCAGAAGATATTGTTCAACAGACCAAAAAGGAAGAACGCAATTTCCTTTGAGGTAATTTCATGGAATAATGTAATAATAGCTTGTGTTGACTCAGTACCTAACATTAAATAATGTAATAATAGCTTGTGTTGAATCAGCACCTAACATAAAATAATGTAATAATAGCTTGTGTTGACTAGCACCTAAATAGGTAGTATTGTGTCACTTCTTGCATATCAGAGGGGAGGCATACTACGGTATGGGTAGGCTACAACACAGACCTCAAGTATCTACAGTAGCTCCTGTTTCAGGGCTACAAAATAAAAAACGGCTGTGAAACACTCATAAAAAAATCACAATAACCTTTGGACCAAATAATACAAAAGGCTCAATGCTAAGAGACACTTAAAACACCCTTTTTTGCATAAAAGTTATCATATTTGTGTTAATCACTTCCGATATCATGGAAGTGATTAACACAAATATTTTGTTTAACGTCTTGAATTAGGACGGGGATTTTATCCTCCATTCGCTAGGAATCGTACCAGCTCTTTGACCACATAATAATACTCGTTTTTTGAGACACGCATTCAATTAGGGATTTGGCACAAGGCCCCTGGTGGTTCACCTGCAACACCATACGTCTGTAGTTTTCAGTGGCCAATTCCTTCATTTAGATATAGCTCAGACAAAATTATCTGTTCATAAATACGCGTACTAAAAAAGCTATCATAGTCGTGTTAATCACTTTCGTGATATCACAACTACTGAAACTCGCTTTACTAAATCTAAGCTGAAATCTTAACTTGAACCACCAACCTCCAGGTTACAAGTCTGCTACTTTATTGATCAAGCTATTGTGGTCGGTTCTTTTTTGTTGCATATGTACTTTTCTATGTAAACTGCTTATTTTATTTAATTTATTTGCATATATTTTTACAGATGCATTTCTTACAGATGTCTATGTCTAAGGTCAATGACCCTTGGAAGTGGAAGAGTAAAAGTTTTGACACAAAATTAACTTGAGTTAGCTTAACCTGTACCTACCACAAGTTTAAATGTTGATTAAGAGTGAGGTGTTACTCATAAGTGAAAAAAAAAAAAAAAAAAAAAATACTTCCTACACCTCTAATAATAAAAAGTAAAAAAAAAAAAAAAAACAATATTACTATGTAAGCACTATGCATTATAAATAACTATGTAAAAATATTATTTGTGTAAATAAATAAATGTGAGTTATAACCATTCAAAGTAAAAAAAAAAATAAACAATATTACTATGTAAGCACTATGCATTATAAATAACTATGTAAAAATATTATTTGTGTAAATAAATAAATGTGAGTTATAACCATTCATTTGTTAAAAAAAAAATAAAAAAAAAAAAAAAAAAAAAAAAAAAAAAAAAAAAAAAAACAGCAGAGTTATTGAAGTTTTGAGTCCCATAATGTGATGGCTACACAAGTACACATCCTGTTCAAATTATTGAAATACTTATCAAAGGTATATGTGTTTTCCACTAGTAAAAAAAACCGGTTTAGCAATAGTAATGTGTTTTCCTTGCCAATATTTTCATTTCCAGATCTACCAAAACCTTGTGTCGGCGTTGAATGCTGGGGCAGCTGATCCCAATGTGACAATAACTGTTCTGAGTGGCGTAGGAAGCTATTACTCGAGTGGAACAGATTTTGGCAGCAATGTCAAAGATATTGATGATGATGGTAGGTGAAATTATTGTTCAACATGGTGGGATAAGTAAAAAATATATATATATATATATATAAACTTATGGGAACTACCAATTTATACAAGTTTTCCCTACTTAACTCTACAATCTTAATACTCGTATAATAAGAAATATCCTAGCTTGAAAAAAAATGAAAAAATCTCTTAATAAAAATAAAAACTTTGCTAACAATATGCTCTAGTCTCTCACTGGAACATGTGATAGTTTGAACTCATGAAGAACTCATTATAAGTAATGAAGAACTCACTATTCCTCAAACTTGTCCCATAAAATCGGGCATCTTGGTTAGTTTTAAAATCAAGGTAATCACAATAATAAAAACAATTAAATTTACAAGGCAATTAAATCACAGGTGATAGATTTGATCCATATACCCATGAACATAAACAATATCCTGATCTTTTATCCATACATTTATTTACACCCTGTATATGCCTACATATTTATAATTCCTCAGATGGTGAAACTGCATTGGAGAAGTCAGCCAATGTGTTAAAAAAATTTGTGGCTGCCTTCATCGATTACCCAAAACCTCTCATTGCCATTGTCAACGGTCCTGCCATAGGTATCAGCGTAACAACACTGGCGCTGTGTGATGTTGTGTTTGCTGTGGATACGGTAAACACTCTTCACCTTTTACTTATTCTGTGTATTATTATTATTAAATTATTTATTCACAGGACATACAGGGAGTAGACCAGCAGTCTGGCTGGGGGACTATAAACAGGGAGTAGACCAGCAGTCTGGCTGGGGGACTATAAACAGGGAGTAGACCAGCAGTCTGGCTGGGGGTCTATAAACAGGGAGTAGACCAGCATTGGCTTAGTTCTGGGGGCCCTTGTCAATTATTAGCCTCCTTGTAAAGACAGTGGTAGAAGTGCTGAGTCATTCCTCCACTGTCTGGCTACCATCGTTCACGATGACGCCACCCTATGATATGATGATGTACAAAAGAATAATGATGAACATGGTGAGATAATAACACAAATAACTAGCACTTTAAACGTTTATTTAAAGTTAAAAAATATATATATATATATATATATATATTGTATGATTAGAAGTATAGATGTAATAATAATATCGCTTTATTTGTACTGCCCGATTAAGACTATTAAAAGTCCCATTATTCCAGCAGTAAGCCCAAAACCTATTATTATGTGGTAAAAATGCCAAATGGGAGGATAACTTGTCATGTCCCGGCTGGGTTTCGAACCCACGACATCTGGATTCTCTGGATTCGTAGAGTGACGCCTTTACCACTGAGCTACCGGGACAGAAATATTTTACATTTTCATCCCCCCGCCCCCCAGGCCACATTCCACACCCCCTTCACCTCCCTGGGCCTCAGCCCCGAGGGCGCCTCCTCCCTCACCTTCCCCCCCCTGCTGGGCGCCTCCCTGGCCAGTGAGATGCTGCTCCTGGGCCGCAAGCTGGCCGCCCATGAGGCCCGCGGCCTCGTGTCGGCCCTCTACCGAGGCCCCGACATTGAGGCCGTGCTGTGGCCCAAGCTGAGGGAGTGGTCGAAACTGCCGCCCCAGGTGAGATATAGCGAAATTAAAAAAAATAAAAAAAAATGTAATTATATTCTTTTTTTTACATAGACATAATACGACATTTAAAAAAAATGTAAATATACCTATTAATTTTTTTTTTTTTTTTAGACATAATACGACATTTAAAAACATTGAAAGCTGATCCCTACCCCTCGGGGTTTAAAAAAATAACATTTAACATTTCAGTATAAACAGAATAGTGAGAAGTTTTATCAGATGTACATGAATATCAGAACATACCTGGAGTCTGGACAGCTGTTTCGAGCTTATTTGCTCTCATCAGCAGGTAATAGTTTTGATTATCCATGCCATCAACTAACCTCTCTATTTTAATGAGTATAAACAGAATAGTGAGAAGTTTTTAAACATCATATTTATTTATTAATAATATTGGATTTTTACTAAGGTTCTTTTCCTAAGCTATAAAAGCTTCTAAGAATAACAATAATATCGCCGGAGAGCCAGCATCACGAAGTTTTCACCTCGCTGAACGTTGCTTAAATTTGGTGAGTCGACGAGAATCTGTGTATGCGACGCGCCATCGACGCTGGCTATACTAGTTTTAATAATTCTTTTGAAAATTCATTTTTCATCACTATATTTTCTTTCATAACTTCTTCTTCTTCATTGTTCTTGTAAGTGGAGCTAACAAAAAATCTTCGTTAGAACAATATTAATAAATGATATTAAAATAATAATAAAGGGTGGAAGAGATTGCCATAGGCAATAACCCCGCCCTTTAGTTAGGACATGTGTATATATTTTGTTTATTTGTTTTTCTTGTTTATATTATTCATATTGTCAATTTTTATATTTAATTTTTACCATTATTTGTCTGTATAAATATGTTCTACTATTAAAGAGTTTCTAAATAAATACATAAAATAAAAATGCCTTCCTTGTGTTTTCAGAGTCTCATGCACGCCAAGGAGCTGGTGCGGGGCCCACAGCGAGCTCGCCTTCACGAGGCTAACGAGAGAGAGGTAGCGAGGCTCAGGGAGAGATGGCAGAGTGAGGAGTTTGGTCAGGCCATGGCTTCGTTCTTTAACAGGAGGAGTAAATTGTAGGCGGGGCTTATGAATGAGAGATAGCGGAAGTACATTGTAGGCGGGGCTAATGAATGAGAGATAGCTGAAGTGTGTATTGTAGGCGGGGCTTATGAATGAGAGATAGCTGAAGTAAATTGTAGGCGGGGCTAACGACTGAGAGATAGCTGAAGTAAATTGTAGGCGAAGCTAATGAATGAGAGATAGCAGGAGTAAATTGTAGGCGGGGCTCATGACTGAGAGATAGCTGGAGTAAATTGTAGGCGGGGCTAATGAATGAGAGATAGCAGGAGTAAATTGTAGGCGGGGCTAATGAATGAGAGATAGCTGGAGTAAATTGTAGGCGGGGCTTACGAATGAGAGATAGCAGGAGTAAATTGTAGGCGGGGCTAATGACTGAGAGATAGCAGGAGTAAATTGTAGGCGGGGCTTACGAATGAGAGATAGCAGGAGTAAATTGTAGGCGGGGCTAATAAATGAGAGATAGCAGGAGTAAATTGTAGGCGAGGCTTATGACTGAGAGATAGCAGGAGTAAATTGTAGGCGGGGCTAATAAATGAGAGATAGCAGGAGTAAATTGTAGGCGGGGCTTATGAATGAGAGATAGCTGGAGTAAATTGTAGGCGGGGCTAATGACTGAGAGATAGCTGGAGTAAATTGTAGGCGGGGCTAATGACTGAGAGATAGCAGGAGTAAATTGTAGGCGGGGCTTACGAATGAGAGATAGCAGGAGTAAATTGTAGGCGGGGCTTATGAATGAGAGATAGCTGGAGTAAATTGTAGGCGGGGCTTATGAATGAGAGATAGCTGGAGTAAATTGTAGGCGGGGCTTATGAATGAGAGATAGCGGAAGTGTGAATTGTAGGCGCGGCAAATGATTGAGAGATAGCGGAAGTAAATTGTAGGCGGGGCTAGTGACTGAGAGATAGCTGGAGTAAATTGTAGGCGGGGCTAGTGACTGAGAGATAGCAGGAGTAAATTGTAGGCGGGACTAATGACTGAGAGATAGCAGACTTTTATAAAATGTTTTTAATAAGGTAAATTCAAGGAGCTTTAATACAGTTTTAATATTAGTTACCTACGCAATGTTTTAGATTAATCTAAGCGGACTTAGGTGCACTGGTAGTCAAGTAGTTGACGCGCTAGTCTGGTAATCCAGGTAGCGTAGGGATCCGTTGGTTTCAATACCACCCAGTGCATGATTTTTTCCTCATTAATTTAAGTTTGTGACCACATAATAATAAGACTCTGAGGGTTAGGTGGTAGAAAGTGCTTTGAGCATTAACCTCGTCTGGTGTTTACTTGTTTAGTTGGTTACCTTCCACTAAAGAGTGTTATTATTATTATTAGCTGACTCAGGCTATTGTGCTCTGTGATTGGTTGAAATTCCCACTAGAGGGCGTATTAAGTGATAGTGTCCACTTACATTAAATCTAATCCTGTTTTATTATTCGGCCTCCAGGCTTGTCGTCCGCTATGCACGCAAAGAAACTTTTTTTTAAAAGATTTTTTATTGATGTTTTTTAACAACTGCGGCTTTTAACATCAATATAACTATTCAAAAAAAATACATCGAGATAGATTAAACTTACTTACACATAAAATGAACTAAGCATAACAAAACAATTGATGTAAGAGTAATGGAACAAAGGTGTAAAAGTTGAGGAAAAAAAGAAGAAAAAAAAGCAAAGCAACTTGACCAACTAATGGCAGGGATTTGAACCAACGGAATTAACAGACTGGAAACGCCTTAACCTTGACCACTAGTGCAAGTTTTTATATTGGCCGCATAGTGATCACAATCCTTACAGTTGCGAAGAAACGTATTTCTGTGGCTTTATTTTTTTAGGGTGGTTAATGGTTTATATTTTATTTTATAAGATTTCATATTGTATTTTTAACAAATTTTATTATATTTTCCATGTGACTTAATTATTTCTCAAAATAAAGTGTTCTATTTTAGACATATGTACATGTGTATTTGTTATTTATTTATTTATTTATTTTTATGTGATTTTTATTTATTTATTATTATTGTTATTATACGTGAATACGTGAACCATGGATGAAGAAGTAATGGTGACGGATAACGTATATCTAAAGAACTTGTCACACAAAATCGGCCATTATGGATAGCCTGGAACACAGAGGAGATCATGACAATAAAAAATCAAATGTTCCAACTAAAATTCTTACCATCCATTTTACCAACACGTTGAGCTACAGGGCCAGTTGAATGCAACTGTAAAAAAAATCTCTTTAATGACGTCAATCATAATTATCACTGACTCAAAAAGGTCGGGGCCAGTTGACCGGAACTGTAAAAAAATCTCTAATGATGTCAATCATACATATCACTGACTCAAATAGTTCTGGCCAGTTGAACGGAACTGTAAAAAAATTCTTATGATGTCAATCATATCACTGACTCAAAAAAGTCTGGGCCAGTTGAACGCAACTGTAAAAAATCTCTAATGATGTCAATCATACATATCACTGACTCAAATAGTCCTGGCCAGTTGAACGGAACTGTAAAAAAATCTCTTTCATGATGTCACTCATATCACTGACTCAAATAGTTCTGGGCCAGTTGAACGCAACTATAAAAAAATCTCTAATGACATCACTCATATCACTAAATCGAATAGTTCTGAGCCAGTTGATCGCAACTGTAAAAAAAATCTCTCTAATGACGTCACTCATATCACAGACTCAAATAGTTCTGGGCCAGTTAAACGCAACTGTAAAAAAAATCTCCCTAATGACGTCACTGACATCACTGACTCAATTCGTTCTGGGCCAGTTGAACACAACTGTGAAAATTCTCTGGGCCAGTTGGCGCAACTGTAAAAAAAAATCTCTCTAATGTGGTTACTCATATCTCATATCACTGACTCAAAAAATCTCTAATGACATCACTCACATCACTGGGCCAGACTCAAAAACGTCTGGGCCAGTTGAACGCAACTGTAAAAACTCTCTCCTCTGATCTCACACGTGGCGGCGACTCAGATAGGTCTGGGCCAGTTGAACGCAACTGTTCAAAGTCTCTCCTCTGATCTCACACATGGCGGCGACTCAAAAACGTCTGGGCCAGTTGAACGCAACTGTAAAAACTCTCTCCTCTGATCTCACACGTGGCGGCGACTCAGATAGGTCTGGGCCAGTTGAACGCAACTGTTCAAAGTCTCTCCTCTGATCTCACACATGGCGGCGACTCAAAAACGTCTGGGCCAGTTGAACGCAACTGTTAAAAGTCTCTCCTCTGATCTCACACATGTCGGCGACTCAGATAGGTCTGGGCCAGTTGGTCAGCGTCGGGGGCCCGTTGGTCGAAATCCGTGAAGAAGAGCAAGTAGTCTCTCTCCTCTTGGGAAAGGGTCTTGGCTTGTTTCAGCTGGGGAGGGGGGCTAGTGGGGGGGTGGGAGCGAGGGCGCAGAGGTTTGCCTGTCTGGAAAGCGGAAACAATATTGCACATCAGGCTGGGTGAGGTTGGTTAATGTGGAGAATACCCGAGGCATTATCATCACCCATCACCCTTGGTATCTAGTTTAGTGTACGAGGTAGTGCTTCATCTTCTCTTGTTAATTTATTCAAGAAACACAACATTAAAAAAAAGCAGATCCAACCCATAACAAATAGGGTAATAGTACCTCATAAACTCACAATATTTAATGTATGTTATGTAAAATTAAAATAAATAAAGAGTATTTTGTTGAAAAAAAAAAAAAAAAAAAAATTATCCATCGCCATATGTACCTACTCATAAGAGCTTTCCCCAAAGATGCTGCTGAAATAATTTCATCTTCAAAAATGTTCATTATACCCTGAAATGTTTAAATAACTAATGACAAGAATGTTTGAATTGTATACTGTGTCAGTTGACAACTGCGGCTTTTAACATCAATATAACTATTCAAAAAAAATACATCGAGATAGATTAAACTTACTTACACATAAAATGAACTAAGCATAACAAAACAATTGATGTAAGAGTAATGGAACAAAGGTGTAAAAGTTGAGGAAAAAAAAAAGAAAAAAAAGCAAAGCAACTTGACCAACTAATGGCAGGGATTTGAACCAACGGAATTAACAGACTGGAAACGCCTTAACCTTGACCACTAGTGCAAGTTTTTATATTGGCCGCATAGTGATCACAATCCTTACAGTTGCGAAGAAACGTATTTCTGTGGCTTTATTTTTTTAGGGTGGTTAATGGTTTATATTTTATTTTATAAGATTTCATATTGTATTTTTAACAAATTTTATTATATTTTCCATGTGACTTAATTATTTCTCAAAATAAAGTGTTCTATTTTAGACATATGTACATGTGTATTTGTTATTTATTTATTTATTTATTTTTATGTGATTTTTATTTATTTATTATTATTGTTATTATACGTGAATACGTGAACCATGGATGAAGAAGTAATGGTGACGCATAACGTATATCTAAAGAACTCGTTACACAAAACCGGACATTTTGGATAGTCTGGAACACAGAGGAAATCACAACAATAAAAAATCAAATTTTCCGATTGAAATTCTTACCATCCATTTTACCATCACGTTGAGGCACAGGGCCAGTTGAATGCAACTGTAAAAAATCTCTTTCATGATGTCAATCATATCACTGACTCAAATAGTTCTGGGCCAGTTAAAGGCAACTGTAAAAAAAAAATCTCTAATGACGTCACTCACATCACTGACTCAAATGGTTGTGGGCCAGTTGAACGCAACTGTAAAAATATCTCTCTAATGACGTCACTCATATCACTGACTCATAATAGTTCTGGGCCAGTTGAACGCAACTGTAAAAATATCTCTAATGACGTCACTCAAATAGTTTTGGGCCAGTTGAACACAACTGTAAAAAACTTCATTAATGACTAATGACGTAACTCATATCACTGACTCAAATAGTTCTGGGCCAGTTGGGCGCAAATGTAAAAAAATCTCTAATGACATCACTCATATCACTAAATCAAATAGTTCTAGGCCAGTTGAACGCAACTGTAAAAAAATCTCTAATGACGTCAATCATATCACTGACTCAAATAGTTCTGGGCCAGTTGAACGCAACTGTAAAAAAAACCTCTCTAATGACGTCATTCATATCACTGACTCAAAAAATCTCTAATGACGTCTCTCACATCACTGACTCAAATGCTTGTGGGCCAGTTGAACGCAACTGTTCAAAGTCTCTCCTCTGATCTCACACATGTCGGCGACTCAGATAGGTCTGGGCCAGTTGGTCAGCGTCGGGGGCCCGTTGGTCGAAATCCGTGAAGAAGAGCAAGTAGTCCCTCTCCTCTTGGGAAAGGGTCTGGGCTTGTTTCAGCTGGGGAGGGGGGCTGGTGGGGGGCTGCGAGCGAGGGCGCAGAGGTTTGCCTGTCTGGAAAGCGGAAACAATAATTGCTCATCAGGCTGGGTGAGGTTGGTTAGTGGGGAGAATACCCGAGGCATTATCATCACCCTTGATCAAACTTTATTTTTTTCTTCTATATGTTTTGTATAGGTATTTCAATTGATAATATTGATATTCTTGTAAATAATGTTTGATAGAAATTGTTCAATAATAATAATAATAATAGTAGGTACCAGTAACACTAAATAACAATAATAAAATAGACAAATATGCAAAAAGCACAAACCTCATTTATTAGGAAAAAGAACAACAATATAGTAAAAAAGGTACTTCGTGAAAATTACAAATTAAAATTATAAAATTGAAGTAATGCCACACGGCGGTTCCAGGGCATAAATAAGAAAAGAACTGATAAATGAAGGGGTTTTTAGACGGTAAAAAACCTTCTCGCTGGCTCACAGGAACTTAACTACGCCGGTGTTTCATGCAAATTTTCCCTTCTCTAAAAAAAAAAAAAAGTAGGTACCAGTAGCAGGCCAGATTGCCAGCAACACGAAGTCTTCACCTCGCTGGACGTTGCTTCACCCTACCTTCTTGTGCGGGGGAGCCAAGTTCCGATTCAGCCGCGTCACATAGTGGTCCAGCTCGGCCAGTTTCCGTTGGGCCGCAGTCGCGTTTCGGCCGCAGGCCTCGAGCCTCCTGGCCACTTGCCCTGTGGCCTCGGTTACCATGGGAACGGGAAGAATAGCGAGGCGCGAACGAAGCTCCTGTAGCGAGTCTTGGAATTGAGTGAACAGTTGGAGCGTGGAAGCGTTGTGCAGGTGTTTGCTGATGCAGTGTTCGTACAGATCAGCAACTGAAAGGAAGTTAAGTTGGTGACTGGATTTGATCGGAAACTATTAAACAAGTTGGATCAAGTTTTATTTACAAAATAATGACATAGAATATATACATACATAGATATTAATATTAAGAAAACAAAACTTGATCAAGGGCGGTGCTAATGCCAACGGCATTCTCTTCTACTTAACTAGAGTTAAATAATGATTCGATTCGATTCGAAATGAACGAAAAAGAGTTAAATTATGATTTTATTTGTTCAGAACCTAATAAAAAGGAGTTAAATAATTATTAGAGTTGTTGGTGTTGTTGTTATTGTTGTGGTTGGTGGTGGTGTTGTTGTTGTAGCGGCAAAAGGCATGCTGAGTGCGTCTCATAGTCTTTAACCGGGATGGAGTATGGTTCCTTTTCAAATAATTGAATAACAAACTTGTTGAAGCAATTGTATTAAAGTCTTATAATAATAATAACACTCTTTAGTGGAGGATAACCACCAGGCGAGGTCAATGCTCAAAGCATTTTCTACTACCTAACCCTCACAGTCTTATTATGTGATCACAAACTCAAATTAATTATGAAAAAATCATGCACTGGGTGGGATTCGAACCAACGGATCCCTAAACTACCTGGATTACCAAACTCACGCGTTCACCACTTGACTACCAGTGCAAACACTCACTCAGTACTTCCAGCACCACATTGTTCTCATTGGATCCCACCTCCTTGACGTAACCCGCATAGTTCACTTTGATGGCGCCCCTCAGCGCTCCAATCTCCCTCGTGAGGTCGTTGACCTTCTGCTGAAGCTTCTCGACGGTTTGAGTCAGCTGCTGAGTTTTGCCCGAGAAGTAGGCGTCGCTGATCTCGTGCATTTTGCTGCATTGGTCCAGCTTATCTTGAACGTTTTCCTGAAGAAGAGAGAGTTGATAATGTACTGATAAAGCCAATCCAGAGATCCCGGGTTCGATTCCCGGTGGGGGCAAACTTTTTGAAGAAAATTCTGTTCCCTCCGAATTCGTGAGGCTGGCATTTCCGGCCCAACCCAGGCTCGGTGAGGTTAATGTGGGTAGCTGCTACGATTCCCAGCGAACGGAGGGTAAATCCCGTCCTGACTACTGAAATTCAGGACGTTAAAACCAAATAGAATCAACTGGTCACAATAGATCTAAATAGAGGTCGGTGTGAGAATTGGTGCTTCTCTTGTGGAACTCCAACTAGACATTATGTCTAGAAATGTAATAAAAAAGAGCTTCTTTAAAATTGAAATGAGACGTTATGCGTCAGACAGAAATAAAATATCTTTGCTGTTGAAATGTGACACTGTTTGAAGTCGTATTTCGGACAAACAATTTTCCAAGAGAAAAATTAGAAAAAAAATTGAAATTGTTCTTTTTTGAAAAATTACCTTATTACTTATCCACATAACTTACTTTATCAAGTACTTTACTACTACCAAGTCTGTTGGAAACTCCTCTGCTTACCTAATCATCAGAAGCTAATTTCCTAGACATTAAAAAGCCAATTTCTAGGTAAGTGTAAGATAACTTTTTTTTAAATGAGTGTTTCACAGCCTTTTTTATTTCGTAGCCATGAAACAGGACCTACTGTAGACGCTTGTGGTCTGTGTTGTAGCCTGCCCATCCCGTAGTATGCCTACCCTCTGATGGGCGAGAAGTGACACAATACTTCCTAATTAGGTGCTGGGTTAACACGAGCGCACTGGAAGGTATCCCTTAAAAACAAATGCAACCAAATTATGAATACAATTTTTTGTCGGCACGGGGGATCGAACCTGGGACCTTCCGCATGGGAAGCGAGTGCTTAACTTAAGAAAAACAGTAAGGGTTACCTTCTGCAACAGAACGTTCATGTTGTCTTCATCTAGTCTCTCCAGAATGTCACTCATTTTATCCAAACTGTCCAGATCATAGTCATCTTCAATGTCTTCAAGATTGAAACCCAACTTCTCTTGAATTTTTTCGTCTCTTTTGGAGATCTTCACTTTTTTCTCTGCCAGCATGGTATCTTTTTCAAGAGTAACGTCATCCATGATGATGAGTTTTATGAATTCTTCGTCTTCACTATCATCATCTTTTTCATGTTGGTCAATACGTTGAGTTTCATCTTCTTGTCTTTCGACATCTATGTCACTTGCTTCAGGTATATCTCCATTGGTGATTGGTTCTTGTGGCTGTTCTGTTTCTTCTATTCTTGTGGTTTCTACATGTTGTAAGTTTTCTGATATATCAGTCGCTATTTTTTCTACTTCTGCGTTAGGTTCTACTTTGAAGTCCTGAGTTTCATCTTCAATCTCTCTTGTTGTCTCATGTTCTTCTAATGTATCTTGCTCCACAATTTGTATACTTTTCGAGTCACTGATAGCTTCTTTTTTCGTGTCTGTGTCAACCACAACTTCTAGAATATCAAAGTCATCTTCATAGATGTCATACTCGGTGGTTTTTCTTTTCAACAGCTTTTTATCGTCTTTCTTTCGACCGATCTTGAGGCGTTTCTTTTCTTCGATTTCTTGTTTGATGGTTTCCAAGTCTTCTTTAAAGTTGTTTACGATGTCTTCCAGCGATTTAGATACCTTTCTTTGATTGAGAGAGTTCACTTTGTTAATGAGGATTAGTTTTTCTTCGTCGTCTGAAACATTTAAATGTTCAAAAAAATTCTACATAATTATTATGTTGTAAACTCGTTTTGAAATTCCATTATATTTATTTAAAAAATCTTGTTAATGTCTTGTCTTCTCCTTTTTTTTCTTTAAAATTTTCGATAGCTTTCTTTGTAAACTTTTCATATATTTAGAAATACCGACCTCAGCAGCTTGATTGATAAGGCGGTGGACTTGTAACCGCAGGTCGGTGGTTCAAGTCCCTAGTTAAGCAAATATTTAGTAAAGCACCGACCTCAGTAGCTTGATCGATAATGCGGTGGACTTGTAATCGGTGGTTCAAGTCCTGAGTTAAGCAAATATTTAGTAAAGCGAGTTTGAACAGTTGTGACATGACGAAACTGATTAACACAAATATGATAACTTTTTTTAAATTTTTTTTTAAAAATTTCCCTCCAGTTTTCAATACATTCAACTGATTCAACGTTGTCTACCAAGTTAATTCCCAAAGGTACGACACTTGGGGTGGAATTAATAGACATTTTTGTAATACCTCTGTGGCGCTAAGTGACGGATTGTGTACAGTGTAAGATAGAGAAAACCGACGCTTAGCAATGACTTGTGATACAGAACTTGTCTATTAATTTCGCCCTTAACTAACCTTTAACCATATTTAGCCCTGTCATCAGGAGGACGAAGTTCTTGCAGAGCTTCGCCTGAGTCCACACCTCGTCCAGCTGGAAGAGTCCGATGCGCACATCGTAATAGTCGTTGTGCGCAGACTCGTATTCCTGCTGGGCGAGGCTGAGTCGTTGCCATGACAACCGGGAGCGATTCTCCATTTGCATCACCTGGGAGGAACAAAATTAGTGCCAAAATATAATAAAAAAAGGGTTGGGTGGAAGAGATTGCCATAGGCAATAACCCCGCCCTTTAGTTAGGACATGTGTATAATTATATTTTGTTATTTTTCTTCTTCTTTCTTGTTTATATTATTAATATTGTCAATTTTTATATTTAATTTGTACCACTATTTGTCTGTATGCAGGGTGAGCATAAAGTCTCACCCCACCCCCTGTATCTCGAGAATGGCTGAAAATACAAGAAAACGCAAAAACACGTATCCCTTCGATTTTAGGGGGATTAATTTTCAGCCAAAAAAAAATTTGCCCACACGGCCCCAGTCAGGCTGGGCAGTGGGCACTGGGCGGGCATAGACCAACTTTAAAATCTTCAATAGAATGGTATGTCTTGTGGCATATTGTTTTAAAGGTCTCATAGAGAGAAGTTCATTACAACAAATTTCAGTGAGCTACGGCTTACCGTTCTCGAGATACAGGGTCGGACGTCCTGCGTATTATCCATATATTTTGACCTATAACTTGTTGACGGTAAATTCCAGAAAAATGAAATTTGTTGATAATAATTCCTTATGGCAAGAATTTTTGAACAAGTTAAAACTTGATTTGTTTTTTCGTTAAAATTTTTCGGACTGTTCGTCTGACGAAACCGACTAGAAACTAACATCAACAGAGTATGTCGAGTTATAACTTTTTCGACAGGGCTTGTCATAAGGAGTTATTATCAATAAATTTAATTTTTCTATGATTGACGGTTAACGAGTTATAGGTCAAAATATATGGATGTTACGCAGGACGTTCGACCCTGTATCTCAAGAACGGTAAGTCGTAGCTCACTGAAATTTGTTGTAATGAACTTATCTCTATGAGACCTTTAAAACAATATGCCACAAGACATACCATTCTATTTAAGAATTTAAAGTTGGTTCATGCCCAGCCTGACTGGGACCGTGTAGGCAAATTTTTTTTGGCTGAAAATTAATCCCCCTAAAATTGAAGGGACACGTGTTTTTGTGTTTTCTTGTATTTTCAGCCATTCTCGAGATACAGGGGGTGGGGTGAGACTTTATGCTCACCCTGTATATGTTCTACTAATAAAGAGTTTCTAAATAAAATAAATAAATAATAACAACACTCTTTAGTGAAAGGCAACCACCGGGTGAGGTTAATGATCAGGGCATTTTCTACCACCTAACCCTCAGAATCTTATTATTATGTGATTACATACTCAAATTAATGAGGAAAAATCCATGCATTGGGTGGGATCCAACGGATCCCTACGTTACCTGGATTACCAGACTAGCGCCTCAACCACTTGACTACCAGTACGTGACTAACTTCTTTCACATTTTCCCAAACCTACTTGGGGTCGGAATTGGTCAACGTCTTACTCATGGTTGAGCTTGTTGAGATCTGGCACTCTAGCCCCGCCGCACATGCCCACACTCACATTGACCGTCACGAGCCGAGTGCGAGGGCCAGTATTTAAAACCTATGGCCCAGTACCTAACTCCGCAGTTGCTCTCACACGTGTCGCTGCAGGCTCGTACATGAGGTTTTAAATTTAAATACCGCCACTTGCACTCGGTGCTCGTGACGGCCAATGCGAGTGTGGGCATGTGCGGTGGGGCTTACTTCCATATTTTACAACTGGATGCTCTTCCAACGCCAACCTTGTTAAAGGAGCTAATGATTTGTGTTGTGTCTTTTGGCCTGACATGGCTGGCACCGTACCTATCTATTTAATGTTCCTCGGCGAGACAGTTACATACTGTTACAATACAATTACTCAACTTTATTTTTATTTTTTTTTGGCTGAAGGCAGGAAAAAATCTTTCAAAGACATCCTGACTTGGGGTGTGGGATTTCCATTCACTAAAAACCCACCTTCTTGAAGAGTTAGCAACTACAATATTAGGTGATATTATACAGTTAAGAAAAAATAGTCACAGCATCATACCTCATCCAACGTCTAAGCCTGGCCATTCAGAGGGGGAATGCAGCCAGCATTGCGGGCTCATTCCCCTTCACAAATTCACTGAATGAAGTCTTTGTGTTATAGTACAATAAAAAAAAAAACGCTTGCATACGAGTCTGCAACCATTGGGACATTTTCATCTTTACTATTCAATGTCTAAAACTTAACTGACCAAATTTCGTATTGTGCGCATGACACATACTTTTTCTCTTCTCTCTTTTTATAATTTAATATTTCGTTATTGTGCGCATGACACATACTTTTTCTCTTCTCTCTTTTTATAATTTAATATTTCGTTACATAATTTCGTTACATAATTTCGTCACTTAATTTCGTTACATAATTTCGTCACTTAATTTCGTTACATAATTTCGTCACTTAATTTCGTTACATAATTTCGTCACTTAATTTCGTTACATAATTTCGTCACTTAATTTCGTCACTTAATTTTGGTTATGTGCCAGAGCAAAGACATGAAAATGTCAAAAATAGAACAGAGGAATCACCTGTTTGTAGTCATCACGCACAAAGCGTTCGTACTTTGCATATTCCTGACTCAACTTATCGCGAGCAGCATCCACACTTTTCTTGTCCTTGATGAACTGACCGTGCACTTTGCTGATTTCATCTTTGATGACACCTGTGACCAAATCAGTTGTAAACAAATCATTTTAAAGCAAATCAGTTGTAGACAAAGCAGTTGTTGACAAATGAGTTGTAGACAAATCAATTGTAACCAAATCAGTTGTAAACAAATCAGTTGTAGACAAAATAGTTGTAAACAAATCAATTGTAAGCAAATCAGTTTCAATTAAATCAGTTGTAAACAAATCAATTGTAACAAAATCAGTTGTATCAACAACTCTGAAACTTTTGGCAGAAGGACCATACAAAATATCTCAGATCAAATCAGTTGTTTTAACAACCCTTTAACATTGGTGTTGTTGTTTCAATTTATTGTTCTATGAATTTTTTAATATCTAGGGTGGGTGAGGTCAAAGTGACTCCTTTCCCAGCGAATGGACGGTAAACCCCACGTCCTATCTCAAATCATGTTGTTGGAACCACATAACATTCATAGACCTGGAAGGAGCCTAGCAATTGGATCTGGGCGTCCATATAATCCTTTCACCACCATAATATTATGTAGGTTATTATTATGGCTATCTTATGGCCACGGAACTATTATAATTATAAATATTATTTTAAAATTGGCCCCTGAACACAACTCACCTATTCTCAACTTGGTCAGCAGGACACGACGCACAGTGGTCACGTAGTCGGACGACTCGCTCTTGTTCCGTATTTTGCGGCCTTGGACGATGGAAAAGAAGTCTGGGTCGACGTTGAGAATGTGCTTGGGCACACGAGTCGCCTCTTTCTCCTCCTGGGGGTTGTGGAAGAGGTTCAGGTCTTGCAGGATGCCAGCTTGTTGGATGGTGCTCAGGGTGTGTCTCTTGTGCGGTGGGAGGGTGGTGGATACAAGTTGAGAAGACGAAGCAGTCGTAAGTGGCAGAGCAGACGTAAGTGGCAGAGCAGACGAAAGATGTTGGAAAGGTGGAGTTGCCTTATGGTGAAGAGCAAGACTGGTAGAAGGATGTTGTTGAAAAGATGGTGCGGACTTTTCCTCGTGAGATAGACAGGGACAATGAGAAGCCTTCTGTTGAACAGGTACCAAAGCGGTGGACTTTTTACGAGGTTCATGGGCAGATGCTGTTGACGCTGTAGATTTTTTGTGGTCGGAAGACTGTTTCTTAAATGGTATGGAAGGGATGGATATTTTGTCTGGTGGTCTAGGCGGATATTGCTTTTGAAGAGTGGACTTTCTGTGAAGAGTGTCAGGAGGAATGAGGCTGGGTGGAGGAAATGTCTGCGAGGGTAAGTTGGGGTCTCGTGGTGTTGCAGATTGAGGAGGAAGGGTGATATCTTTGGAGATGTGACGCCAAACAGTTTTCTCGTATCTAATGGAGGAGAGAAAGAGAGTAGGGTTGTGGGGTTATTTTTTTTTTTTTTATCAGAATAGGTACACTTACTAACAGTAATACACATCTTCTATGGTATCACAAAATACATGTGGGGTTATTGTTCTATTTAAAATGAACTTCTGTTCTAATTTAACTGTAATTTCAAGCTTTCTGTATGTTTATAAAATAAGTAAAAAGTTGAGGGCCGAAGGCTCTTTGCTAAGAGTGAAGAAAAGATACTTAATTTGATAAAGTATTCTGCTGTTTTTATACATATTATAAAAAATCATTGCTTGGTCCTTTCTTTTTAAGAATGAAAATAATAATAATATCTCACCTGTAGGTCTCCTGACTCTCAATCCTTGGAAGTTGAAAAGGTTGACCTTGATTCTGCTGAAAGCTGATTCGCCCCACTCTCTCTTCGCCGCCATATTTGATTCGATCAGCAAAATAAACTCGCTCGGCCAACTTCGTGACTGTACCCAGGGGTCCGAGATTGGGGGGCCTTTCCCTTATTTTCGGTTTGAATAGGGGCAGGGATTTGGACCTTTTCTTGTCGGTGATTTTGTTTCGTTCGCGAATGGTGGCAAGGATCGAATCGAGCTGTGAACGATCTAGTGCGATTTTTATCGGAATGGACGGTCTGTTGGTGGTCATGGTGGTTGTTGTTGTGGTGGTTTTGGTGATGGTTGTGTGGTCCTGAATTTGGAAAACCTGTCTTTCTTTAGCTGAGGTGCCTACTATCGGAAACACCCGATGATTTTGTCAGGACCAACATACCAACCTCAGTAGCTTGATCGATAACGCGGCGGACTTGTAACCGGGAGGTCGGTGGTTCCAGTCTTAAGTTCAGAAAAGATTTAGGTAGTAAAGCAAATTTGAGTAGTTGTGATATCAAGAAAGTAATTAACACAAAAATATGAAGAAAAAGAACTAACAAATAAAAGTTAATTTTCATTAGCGAGCGTTTTTCTTTTTTCAAAATATTGATCACTTCTCTTCATTTTCTCTATTACTGTGTTGGTAGTTGGCTTCATGTTGCTTCGACCAAACAGTTTAACGCACCAGAAAGCTCACCGCAGCTAACAATACTCTTGGAAACGGACCTCAGTAGCTTGATCGATAAGGCGGCGGACTTGTAACCTGGAGGTCGGTAGTTCCAGTCCGAAGTTCAGCAAAGATTTAGGGCGGAATTAATAGACGTTTTTGTAATACCTCTGTGGCGCTAAGTCACGGATTGAGTACTTTGTAACATAGGGAAAACCAACGCTTAGCAGTGACTTGTGATATAGAATTTGTCTATTAATTTCGCCCTTAGTAAAGCTAGTTTGAGTAGTTGTGACAGCACAAACGTGATTAACACAAATATGATAGGCAATACTTTTGGAAGTCTTGTGTGATTAAAACTAGAGAAATGTTGATACTGAAGTTATTTCGAGGTAGAATAAATTCTCATGGACTGCAGTGCTATCAACAAAGTACCTGTTACCATGACGACACGGAACTTGTTAACAATAGTTCACTCTGTAGTAGGGGGAGGGGCTTTTGTTAGTGTATAACTCTAGGGGTGAAATTTTGTTGTTGTTGTCAAAATGTGCCTCGACGCTAGCAAATGGTAAATGAATAAACGAAGAGGTATTTTTTATTTATCAAAACATACAAAAGATCTTCAGGAAATTACAGAGAGAATATTTCTTCCATTGAATCAGAGGAAGATAAAGAGCCCAATACACTTTCAACCAGGTAACAACGCGAGCGTGGCTCTTTAATATTTTTTTGAAAGACCCCCGATTTTGTTATTAAAACCCACTATCCCGGTTGCCAATATTTACAAAATAAAATGTAGAAAAAAAAAAATTTAAATTTAAATTTGTTTTGTAATCCGGGGCGAAGTTAATGCCCTAGGCATTCTCTGCCACTTAGCGGAATTGATAAACGTTTTTGTAATACCTCTGTTCATGGCTAGGGGACTATAAACAGGGAGTAGACCAGTAGTCTGGCTGGGGGACTATAAAGAGGGAGTAGACCAGCAGTCTGGCTGGGGGACTATAAACAGGGAATAGACCAGCAGTCTGTCTGGGGTACTATAAACAGGAGTAGACCATCATTGGCTTGGTTCTGGGGTCCTTTCAATTATTAGCCTCCTTGTAAAGATAGTGGTAGAAGTGCTGAATCATTCCTCCACTACCATCGTTCACTTTTACGACTTTTTCAATGACAAATTGGTTGATTTACAAAAAATAACCTCATTGATCGAATAATATTTATTATTAATTTTCTTAATATTATTATCATCATTATCCTTTCTTTTTTTTAAACTTTTTTAATTCTTGTTATTTCTTCTATAGTGTATACTATGTAATTGGGTGCTGGCTAACTTTTGTAAAGCCAACACCTGTATTGTACTGCACTTTAAATAAAATATACTTATACTTCACGATGACGCTACCCTATGATGATGATAATGTAATAACATAATAGGCACAAGCTATACGAGTATGGCTTGTAAATAAAGCTTGATCTAATTAATTATAAATAAATAAAATAAAGTAATTAGTAACAATAGTCAATTAACTCGGAATATTGTAGGTAGATTATAATATAAACTGCAATTTTAGAAACGCATCAACCACCTTCTGGGGAATTTCCTATTGAATTCAGAGAATGCCCTAAGGGTAAAAGTCAAGAGGATTAAGAAGATCAATGAAGTAGGTAATCATTAGATATTATTATAATAAACTACATAAAGATTGTAAAAATATGCCGAAGATGAATTAGCTAAAAACAACAATAATAAATTTGTATTACCTACCTATAAATTAATAAACCTTTATTTGGATAAAAAAAAATATATATATAAAAAAACAAAACCAATTTATTATAAATACATAAAATTAAATTATTAGTTATCAATGATCAAGGCAGGTTGGCACACTTAAATAAATGCTAATAAAAAAAATTAAACCAATGTACAATACAGCTTTTGCTGAGGTAAAAATATTATTATTTACAGCAATATTATTACCATCCATTTTTTTTTTTTTTTTTTTTTTTTTTTTTTTTGTAAGGAATTAGTTAGATTCGAGTCTGTAGCTGAGATTTAAGCCAAGTCGCTGTGGTGGGTCTTGAGACCACCCGGAATTCAGGGCCGGGGATATCCTCTGTGTTACACTGTTGCGTGAGCAAGCAGTGGCGTGGGGTGACTTTTTGGAACAGGGGTCCGAGTCCTGAACAGTTTTTTATAGTTTGTTAAAGTTTGAATTTATTTTATTTATGTAAGAATTTGTTCCTAGATAAAAAAAAACTATTAATTATAATACTAATAATATACAGATATACCTAAAAGTTATAGAAAGTATTTTGTTATTCTTCCTCTGAAGTTGCATAAATATCTTCCTCTTCGTTGACCACCCTACGGGTCTGATCATCGGATGCATTGTAATGTATGTTTTTTATTCTGTGACAATATAATTAATCTTAAATTAGGATCGAACATGAGAGAGAGAGAGAGAGAGAGAAAAGGATCTATTGTGTAGGAAGCCCAATAAATATGTCTTAATACTCTTAATTGGGGACCCAACATAAAAGGAAGGCAGATACCATCTTATTTATTCAATGAGGTTAAATCGATCTAATAGGCCTTTTTTACCCTCTTTTTCTTCTTCTTCTTCTAATGGGTTATAGTGGGTCGCGGGGGCCCAAAACCACGACAAACCAGTTAATCTTTTTTTTAAATTTGGGTTTAAAACGGATGGTCATATTACTAGGGGGTTGTTACCTTCCACTCTTAGGAAACTAACAAACCTGCTAGCCACATTAACCTCACCCAGCCTGGGTTGGGCCGGGATGGCAGCATCACGAAGACTTCACCTCGCTGGACGTTGCTGAACCTACGAGAACCGATTCATTCAACGCGCCATCGACGCTAGGAGTAAAAGGCGACATTATTATTATTTGTATTATTCACAATCATAATTGTGATGTCACAACTACTCAAATTCGCTTTATATCAATGCTGAAACCGGGACTTAAACCACCGACCTCCTGGTTACAAGTCCGCCGCCTTATCGATCAAGCTACTGAGGTCCGGCTATAGTGATTATATACTGAAAGCGAAATCTCAAGGATAAAGAAAAGTCATGCCTTTTTTCTTTCAAAAGCCTTTACCGCATATTGATTTTATAATTTCAAAGATTCTAAAAGCTATTGTAATTCATTATTTATTTTCCACCGTTTCTGGTATAAGAAAGCTACCTAATACTGTAATTTTCCAAAAACTTTTGAAGCAGGTTATTTACCTGTGTTACCATGGAGCTGTTAGACAAAGCCTCTAACGTCAATAACAGGAAATTTTGTAAGGAAATGGCTATAGGACGTTGACCCAAGATGAGGCAAACAGAATTTTTCTGGTGAAATTTGAAAATGTCTTCAGAACGAAGACTTATATGTTATCATATATCCATATAGCTAATTCCAGACCTTCGGACGCAGCCGATTTTCGGACTCGTCCGAAAGCCCGGAAGTTTACCTACCATTTAGAGGTCCTCAAAACTAGGCGTGAGCATTTAAAGTATATGTTAGGAGTACCAAATACTGGTCTCTGGCATTAGTGTTTCGTCCGAAAGTATGTTGTATTAGAGAAAAAAAAATTCGCGTCTGAAAGTCTGTTTTATTAGAGAAAGTAAAAAGTATTATTAGCCAGGATCGATGGCGCAGTGAATGCACCTGTTCTAATCGGATCACCGAAGTTAAGTAACATCCAGCTTCGTGATAATCGTGATGCTGGCACTCTGTCCCAACCCAGGCTGGATGAGGTTGTTTGGGTAGTAGCTTTGTTAATTTTCTGCGGATCACCGAAGTTAAGTAACGTCCAGCTTCGTGATAATCGTGATGCTGGCACTCCGTCCCAACCCAGGCTGGATGAGGTTGTTTGGGTAGTAGCTTTGTTAATTTTCTGTGTATCACCGAAGTTAAGTAACGTCCAGCTTCGTGATAATCGTGATGCTGGCACTCCGTCCCAACCCAGACTGGATGAGGTTGTTTGGGTAGTAGCTTTGTTAATTTTCTGCGGATCACCGAAGTTAAGTAACGTCCAGCTTCGTGATAATCGTGATGCTGGCACTACGTCCCAACCTAGGCTGGATGAGGTTGTTTGGGTAGTAGCTTTGTTAATTTTCTGTGTATCACCGAAGTTAAGTAACGTCCAGCTTCGTGATAATCGTGATGCTGGCACTCCGTCCCAACCCAGGCTGGATGAGGTTTTTTGGGTAGTAGCTTTGTTAATTTTCTGCGGATCACCGAAGTTAACACCTTGACTGCCACGTGTATCTCTAGCGATACACGGTGTACTGTGTTTACTGCCAGGTGTATCTCTAACGATACACCACTGTTTTTGAAGTTCACTGCCAGGTGTATCTCTAGCGATACACCATGATTTTTCATGACTTTCTAAGCAATATCCGTCATATTGTACCATTGGATTTTTTTTTTTTAAATATGAAACACCCATGGCATAGAGCAGAAGCAATCTCTAATACTACTATGGCGTGGAACATAAACAACACAAAAATTTGTGGCAGTCAAGGTGTTAAGTAACGTCCAGCTTCGTGATAATCGTGATGCTGGCACTCCGTCCCAACCCAGGCTAGATGAGGTTGTTTGGGTAGTAGCTTTGTTAATTTTCTATGTATCATCGAAGTTAAGTAACGTCCTGCATCGTGATAATCGTGATGCTGGCACTCCGTTCCAACCCAGGCTGGATGAGGTTGTTTGGGTAGTAGCTTTGTTAATTTTCTGTGTATCACCGAAATCAAGTAACGTCCAGCTTCGTGATAATTGTGATAACTGGCACTCTGACCCAACTCAGGATGGGTGAGGTTATTGTGGCTAGCAGGTTTGTTAGTTTCCTGCGAATGGTAGTTAAAATCTCCGTCGTGATATGATCATCCTCTTGAAAGCGACGTTAAACCAACAAAATTACAAGCTACGCAATGTCCAGCGAGGTGAAGACTTCGTCGAACCTTTTTTTTATAATCAGTCACGAGGTCGTGTAACTGAGAGGTCCTTGATTCGCAACCGCATCATCACATTTTCTTTAATGTTTAAGAATATAATAATAATAACTCTTTATTGACAAAGGCGTGGTTATGGCCTGAGGCAATCTCTGCGGTCTTTATGAATGTAACCTCACTCAGCCTTATATTGAACAGACATAGGGCTCAGGTTGGACTTTCATTATAGAGATTTCTAGAGATTCTGTGTTACTTAACCTCAGACAGCTTTTCGGACACCTTTTGGGTCCAATTTGAACGGAACTTGTTTCAGGATTTCCTGTTACATAAATTATTATGATTCGGCTATTATTATGATTATTTACTTCATATCATATGAGGGCCTTTTTTTTAACAATTACTATACAAAATTATTGGTACCCCTGGACATCCATCGAAGGGACATTCTATTGCTCCCAGTTGTACTTACACGGCTTGCGAGTGAGGTATCAAGTACTTGAAGAGAAAAAATTATCTTTAGAATGCAAGTTTATTAGCCATAACCTCAGGCCAGTTTGATAATTAACCAAAGATAATGGCCGAGGTAAGCAAAAGTAATTTTTATATCATTTAAAAAAATTAAAAAATTATTCTGAATCCTGGCTTCGAACCTC
Organism: Bactericera cockerelli; assembly: GCA_024516035.1. Taxonomy (NCBI): domain Eukaryota; kingdom Metazoa; phylum Arthropoda; class Insecta; order Hemiptera; family Triozidae; genus Bactericera; species Bactericera cockerelli. The sequence continues at coordinate 3,729,050 of CM044963.1, read as the reverse complement.
GGCCTCACGTATGTTGGGATCAAGGCTCAACCGCTGCGCTAACGTGTTACGTGACACCTGGTCTTAGAAGAGCAACATATGAATGCAAACAATACCCCTTCCTTGCCAATATACAGTGACTGTTGTCATAACAATAGGTAGCATGAAGTAATAAAAAAAAGCACTAGTAGCAAACATACGGCAAATGGTTTTTTCGCGATAACTCCGGTTCTGTTTGGTGTATTGTAAATATTTTTACATATTTAGAAAGCGCTAGTCAGCGCGCTTCTTTTGATTCCCAATTCAATATTTCGACAGCTTGTTTACAACCCTTAAAGTTAATTTCTAAAAATAAAAAATTAAACTCGAAAGCGCATTACTTTTGAGGTTTTTTGAGTATAAATCTCGATTTGTCGCGAGGACATAATATACTTTATTATACATAATATTTAGAACCGAAATTTTATTGCAAATCTGAAACTGTGCCGATCGTAACGATTTGGGTAGTACTTTTTGAGCGAGGAGCCTTTTTACTGTTTTTGTACGGTCGAAACGTTGAAAATTGCCGTAACGAAAAATCTTTATTGACCCTACATTGACCGATTTAAGAAAAAAAAAGTTACTAATAATTCCAACTTTTAGAGACAAAGCTTTTAATATGCAACACATTAGGTCAAAAGGTCAAAAAGTAGGTCAAAATTAAAAAAAAAAAAAAAAATTGACCTATTTTTCATTTTTTTTCAATCTTTCATTATTTTGACCTACTTGCCTTTTAAAAAAAAATCTGATATTTTAATGGCATAAAATAGAAGACATTTGTGTGGTTTTACAAAAAAAAATATCTTGTTACTATAAAGTTAACGTCCCCAAATAAGCCGGCAAAGACAGGTCTGACGCAACAATTTTGACCTAAATTGGCCTTAATAGTTTTTTGGCTTTAACTCGAGATTTGTCGCCTTAACCTATATTTAAACCTATGTCATTTTTGAATTCTCCAGGTCAATGCGCATCGATTAATATATAATAGGTCGAGTTTTGATAGAATTTTATACTCACCTGGGGCAAATTAAAAATTTCGGGAAAATTTTTAATCAATAAACAGGCCCCGCCCACATGGACTGGGTTATATATGAAGCTTTTCTTTTGAAAAATTCTTGTAGCTGACAATTTTCCGGTTCGATCGATATGCAATATGCTCTGTTAACGTTTATAATAGCCCCGGAAAACGGCCCGGAAAAATCACTAAACATTTTTAATTTTTCAAATAATAAAAAAAAATTCAAATGAATTAAAAACATGGTTAACGATTAAAATTTTAAAAAAAAATTTGGCAAAAATGTCAGAGTCATCAGAGGCATGGCCGAAGTTGTGTACTGACGTAAAGACTTAAGACTTTCTGGTACGACGAATCGAAGTACAGGCAGTTCCTACAACATATTATATAACCTCATCCAGCCTTATTTATACACAGGCGTCTTTAAAATTTCTTTCTTCTATTGCTGTCTTGTTATAGTTCAATATAAGAAAAATATATGGGAACATAAAATGTGTATTTTTTCAAAAAAAAAACGTACTGATCGATATAATAGGTAAACATTGGTTAACCCGTTTATACACAGGCGTCTTTTCTTGGGTTAAAATTTCTTTATTTTATTGCTGTCTTGTTAAACTTCAAGATAGAAAAAATATATGAGAACATAAAATGTGTATTTTTTTAAAACAAATGAAAATTATTCTCGAAAATTTTCTCAAAAAAAGTACCATTAACGAGATTTGCCTAGTGAAAGAGTCTAAATAACATATTTCCCCTTCAAGTAAGACCAGCCAGGTATGCAAAATTGTGTTACAATCCATTCTTGAAGGCTTCTTTTGCCACCAGCAAGCTTCAGTTCAAAATTCAAAAAAATCTCTTCAAGAGTTACAAAATGGCGACAGTTATTCGTAAGTTTACACTTGACCTGATATTTTCAATATCTTCGAAAATTTCACAAACCTATCTCTTGAACGGTTTGTCCGATTAGAACAAACTAAACTGTTTTAGAAGTGTCTTGGCAAATACATGAATTTATATTCTCGCGTATCTTCTGCCAAATTAACCCAAGTGTCACTTTTCTGACAAAAACACTTTTCATGAACGTTTTGCTCAGTATCTCGAGAACATTATTAACTAGAATAATAAATTTTGTCTATGAGATTAGCAGGTATAAAACACAAAAAAAAACGTACTGATCGATATAATAGGTAAAAATTGGTTAACCCGCTTATACACAGGCGTCTTTTCTTGGGTTAAAATTTCTTTATTTTATTGCTGTCTTGTTAAACTTCAAGATAGAAAAAATATATGAGAACATAAAATGTGTATTTTTTTAAAACAAATGAAAATTATTCTCGAAAATTTTCTCAAAAAAAGTACCATTGACGAGATTTGCCTAGTGAAAGAGTCTAAATAACATATTTCCCCTTCAAGTAAGACCAGGTATGCAAAATTGTGTTACAATCCATTCTTGAAGGCTTCTTTTGCCACCAGCAAGCTTCAGTTCAAAATTCAAAAAAATCTCTTCAAGAGTTAAAAAATGGCGACAGTTATTCGTAAGTTCACACTTGACCTGATATTTTCAATATCTTCGAAAATTTCACAAACCTATCTCATGAACGGATTATCCGATTTGAACAAACTAAACTGTTTTAGAAGTGTCTTGGCAAATACATGAATTTATAATATCGCGTATTTTCTGCCAAATTAACCCAAGTGTCACTTTTTTGACAAAAACACTTTTGATGAACGTTTTGCTCAGTATCTCGAGAACATTATTAACTAGAATAATAAATTTTGTCTATGAGATTAGCAGGTATAAAACACAAAAAAAAAACGTATTGATCGATATAATAGGTAAACATTGGTTAACCCGCTTATACACAGGCGTCTTTTCTTGGGTTAAAATTTCTTTATTTTATTGCTGTCTTGTTAAACTTCAAGATAGAAAAAATATATGAGAACATAAAATGTGTATTTATTGAAAACAAATTAAATTTAGTCTCGGAAATTTTCTCAAAAAGGTACCATTAACGAGATTTGCCTAGTGAAAGGGTCTAAATAACATATTTCCCCTTCAAGTAAGACCAGGTATGCAATATTGTGTTTACAATCCATTCTTGAAGGCTTCTTTTGCAACCAGCAAGCTTCAGTTCATAATTCAAAAAAATCTCTTCAAGAGTTAAAAAATGGCGACAGTTATTCGTAAGTTCACACTTGACCTGATATTTTCAATATCTTCGAAAATTTCACAAACCTATCTCTTGAACGGTTTGTCCGATTAGAACAAACTAAACTGTTTTAGAAGTGTCTTGGCAAATACATGAATTTATAATATCGCGTATTTTCTGCCAAATTAACCCAAGTGTCACTTTTTTGACAAAAACACTTTTGATGAACGTTTTGCTCAGTATCTCGAGAACATTATTAACTAGAACAGTAGGTAAAAATTAGGTATACAACACAACCCACAAATACGTACTGATACCTCTTTTTAGAAAATTTCCGAGAGTAATTTTAATTTGTTTTGAAAAAATACACATTTCATGTTCTCATATTTTTTTCTATCTTGAACTATAACAAGACAGCAATAAAAGAAAAAAAAATCAACCCAAGAAAAGACCCCTTTTTATAAACGGCTTAACCAATTTTTACCTACTATTTCGATCAGTACGTATTTTTGATTTGTGTTTTATACCTGCTAATCTCACAGACAAAATTTATTATTATAGTTAATACTGTTCTTGAGATATTGAGCAAAACTTTCATTAAAAGTGTTTTTGTCTAAAAAGTAACACTTGATTCGCGAAAATTCGCGATATTATAAATTCATGTATTTGCCAAGACACTTCTAAAACAGTTTAGTTTGTTCCTCGAGAAAGAAATTTTAAAGACGCCTGTGTATAAACGGGTTAACCCATATTTACATTTCTAGCTTCTAGTTTTTTTACGGACGTGTTACTCCAGACCTTCTGCCCCATTTTAATCTGATCTTACAGTCTTTCGGACCATTACATTAGACTTTCAGGAGCGTCCGAACGTCTGTTAAATTAATACAATTTACAGACTTTCGGACGCATTTACAGACTGTTCAGAACACTCTGTCTTACCCCGCTCAAGCAGGGTCGACGTTGTTCAACCTCATGGTGGAGGTTGATTGGTTATTTGTCGTTATGTTGTTTTTTGTGACGTATTTAATAATGATATTTAAACTTACCGAGTATTAAACTTGCTCTTATGCTAACATATCATAATTATTGCAGCCTCGATCGCGTGTGAATTATGATGATTATGGTATACAAATGTGGAGTTGTGGATAAGCGCGGCGGGCCCGTCAGCGGTAGATCTCGGGTTCAGTCCCGAATCGAAACATTATTATTATTATTATGCCTTTGTTTATACTCAGCCAGGAGGTCGTGGACTGGCCCTGTTACTGATAGGTCCTTTGTTCGTTACCATATCGTGACATATTCTTTTAAATTCAAGGATAATGTCTTTGTGTATGTAACCTCACCTCACCTTATACTGAGCAGTCTTAGTGTTCCGGTCGGACTTTCGTAGTTTACAAGGAATGTTCTTAACAGACCGAGAGATAGACCAAAACCAAAGTTGCTCATGAGGTTATGGAATGTTTAGAAAAAAAAATGAAATCGGGGCAAAAAAATATCTTTAAATTTCTAATATTACATATTTATCGGAAGTAATAATAATTATATTCTACTTTCTTTCGGGCGTATTACGATTTGGCCCAAGGTTTTCGATTTCAGGTAAAAAAAAAAAGTCACCAAACAATTTGTCCCAAAACGTTATCTTGACAAAAAATAAACAACACGATTCAGCCCAGGACAACATTCTAAGTACCGTACATATTGAGAGATTTTTTATTATTATTGAACATTAAGCACGAAATTAATAGACAACATCGATAACTTAAGTTATAGCTTTTTCCTATCTTACCGTATAACCTAGCGCCACAGAGGTATTACAAAAATGTCTATTAATTTCGCCCTAAATTACGCGCGGAAGTACCTTCCATGTATATCAAGCCTTGGCCTTCTATGTATTAGGCATGGCCTTCTATGTATTTTACCTAACCCACTCTAAACCTAAGGCATTGCCTTCTATGTATTACCCCTAACCCTACTATATTCTTGAGGCATAGCCTTCTATGTAATTTACCTAAGCCTACTTTAAACCTAAGGCATTGCCTTCTATGTATTTTCCTCTAACCCTACTGTATTCTTGAGGCATGGCCTTCTATGTATTTTACCTAACCCTACTTTAAACCTAAGGCATTGCCTTCTATGTATTATCTCTACCCCTACTATATTCTTGAGGTATGGCCTTCTTATAGGTATTTTATAGTATTCATCTTTCACTAATGACTAGTAGGTATCAATACGCAAAATCTAACCGTTAACAGTCAAACACTGATAACAGAGATGACTGTTACTGGTGCAAAACAATCACATTGTGAGCATCGCCATTGGTCTCAGTTCTGTCAGGGCAGTGTTTCCATACTATTTTATAGGGATTTTTGGTGGAATGAAAGTGGGACTTTTTGTTGGAATAAAAGTGGGATTTTTTGTGTGGGATCAAAACTTGATAGTTTGTTTTGGGACGAATCGGGTTATGGGCCGAATCATGTTGTGTTTTTTTTGGGGCCGAATCATGCTATGGAAAAGGTCTACTCAGGTAATTTGGGCCGAATCGTGAAGTTCCCTTTCTTTCATTCCTTCATTTCCCTAGTATTTGTGTATGTAACCTCCTCACCCAGCGTTATATTGAGCAGTCTTAGGGCTCAGTCTTTCTGCTAAGGGCTATGTATATTAGGAAAAAAAGCCATATCCTGAAAAAATGCCGGCAGTATGTCATCAGCCGACAGCCGACCTCCGTAGCTCAGTGGTTAAGAGCATTGGTTACTGAGCCGGAGGTTGCGGGTTCAAATCCCGGCCGAAGCGGAAAATTCTGACCGAAGTTTTTCGTTTTTGTAATGGCATTAATGTAAAGGTAAAATGTCCTGAAGTAATGGAAAAGCGATTCCGGGCAGACCTACCTTTTTTTAAAGAGAGAAAAAAAAAAACAAAACAATTCGCCTCTGCAAATCTAGCAGGAGTTAAGTAGGTAGTTCAAATAATATTTCAAGATGGCTGTAGTCCATGCCTTGAGGTTAATTGCGTGAAAATTAGGTAAAGGTAAAATTAAGTTTACTATTTTTGTAAAGAAATACCACTTGTGTAAGAAAGTTCCAGGGGTGACCTCCTACTTGCGCAAACATCTACCTGCTATATGATACCTCTTCTCATTATAATGACTCACAGATTGATTGTTTGTTTATAATGTATTAGTTTCTTGTTATGAAGTTTGCAGATTATGTTGTAGACAATTACATTCAGGAAGACTGTCCATTTTCTGCTTGAAGGCCATGCCTAGGGTCTATAGTAGGGTTAAGTAAAATAAATTGAAGGCCATGCCTGGGGTTTATAGTAGGGTTAGGTAATTTGCATTAAAGGCCATGTCATAGGTTTATAGTAGGATTAGGTAAAACACATTTAAGGCCATGCCTAGAGTTTATAGTATGGTTAGGTAAAATACAATGAAGGCCATGCTTTCGTATTATAGTATTGTCAGGTAAAATAGATTGATGGCCATGTCTCGGGTTTTTAGTAGGGTTAGGTTAGTAGTCTCCGTGGTAGAGTGAGTTAGCGCGCTAGGCATTGTACGCATGGTGACCTGGGTTCGATTCCCAGAGGACAGGAATTTTTCTGCTCTCTATTTGGATGTTCGGGGTCCACTCATACCTCGTGAGGAAATATTAGTAGTTACTTGTATGAGTAACGACCAGTGACGGCATTACTAAAGTGTTGTACTCTTGTACAAGGCTCTCTTTATTTTGAAGTACCGCCAAGAGTTTATAAATTAATTAATTCCCACTGGTGGCAGCACCATACAGTGTTGTTCTTTTTGGCGCGGTGTTTTTGTAAATAACAACAACCAGCAAGTTCGAAATGCTTTCTGTTTCGGTTTCCACTTTTGTCAGTAATAATGTTATCCTTAACTATTGTGTTTTATTTTAAATTAAAGGAATTAGTTCCAAAGTTATTACAGTGGCGACGAGGTTAATTGGTTAACTATGGCCAAGAACAAAGTACTGGGCAACCTGAGCCCATTAGATATTGGTGAAAATGTCAACAGTTGGACAGAACAGTTTGAAATATACTGCTCACTGAACAATGTAAGTTCTGATAAAAAAGTTTTGTTGTTTTTATCATACTTAAGTCCTGAGGCTTATAATACTCTACGCGAGAGTATCTTGCCAGAACCTCTTGTAGAGAAGGACTATATCACCCTGAAGAATTGCTTAATTAACACTGTGCAACCCACCCCAAATTTCCTAATTGAAAGATTTAAATTCAGGGAACGGAAGCAGCAGAGAGTCCATTGGGGACTATGTGAAAATTTTGAACAAACTAAGTGAATATTGCCAATTTAAGGATAAAAATGAATATTTGAAAGATCAATTCATTTGGGGAATTTTTGATGAAAATATCAAAAGGAAACTCCTAGCAGAAGGTGGAAAATTAGATCTGAGGAAGTGTGTAGAACTAGCACAAACAGTAGAAATGACAAACCAAAGTGTGTCTCAATTATCAGTCAATAGTGTGTCTTCTCAATCAACATCTTCAGCACGTATACATCATTTTGAAAATCGGCAACCATATCAAGCAAGAGTCAAATGCTATTGCTGTGGAGAACCCGGACACACAAAGCCAGCTTGCAAATTCAAAAGTTATCAGTGTAATAAAATGCAAGAAAAGTGGTCATCAAGCAAAAGTATGTAAAGCAAGTTACAAGAAATCAGAAGAACCAAACACTAAATCAATTAATTACATTGAAGAAGATGATGAAATTTCAGAGGATAATTTAAACTTAAACACATTATTCTGTGTAGATTCTAAACAGGTAAATTGTACTGATCCTGTGTTTATTACCTTAAATGTTAATAATAAATCAATTAAATTCTTAGTGGATACAGGATCACCAATTGCAGCCATGAATATTAAATTAGCTAGAAATTATTTCAATGTTGATAGGAATAAACTAGAGCCTACAAATATTAAATTGAAAGTGTATAACAACCAATGGATAAGACCCATGGGTGTTTTAAAGGTATTAGTTAATAATCAATTAATGTTGGATTTATATGTTTTTCAAGAACAAGATAGTGGGCCAACCTTAGTTGGCAGAGATTGGTTGGTTAAACTAGGTATTTTGAATAGCAAATATAATTACAATTGTTTGTTAAAATTGAACCAAATAGTAGATATTAATATATTGACTGAAAATGATTTCATCAACAAATTTCCACAAGTATTTAGTGATAAACCGGGCTCTCATTCTTCAAAAGAATTTTCTTTAGTTGTGAAACCTAATGCAATACCGAAATTTTGTAAACCAAGACCTTTGCCTTTTGCACTGAAAGAAAAAGTGTCTCAAGAAATAGATAATTTAGTCAAGCATGAAGTATTAGTACCAGTTGAATCATCAGATTGGGGTACCCCAATAGTACCAGTAATGAAAGCAGATGGTAGTGTAAGAATCTGCGGGGATTATAAAACTACATTAAATCCAGCTCTTATTGTTGATAGACATCCGATTCCAAGAGTAGGAGACTTATTAAGCTCTATTAGTGGTTCAGTGTTTGCCAAATTAGATCTTTCAAAAGCTTACCTTCAACTTCCTTTAAATGAAAATTCGCAGAAGTTAACAACAATATCTACTCATAAAGGACTTTTCATGTTTAAAAAATTATGTTTTGGCATTTCGTCAGCACCTGGAATTTTTCAGCGAGAAATTGAAAGAATATTATTTGATCAACCTGGGGTTATGGCTTTTTTTGATGACATTTTGGTTTCAGGCAAAGACAAAGCAGAGTTAGAGAATAGATTGTCAATTGTACTGCAGAAACTTGCTCACCATGGGCTGACATTAAACAAGGATAAATGTAAATTTTTCCAAGAAAGTGTGGAATTCCTTGGTTACAAAGTTGACAAACATGGACTTTCAGTTCCTGAGTCAAGAATCATTGCTATTAAAAATATGAAATGTCCAACAAATGTGACAGAAGTTAAATCATTCATGGGATTAGTATCTTATTATTCTAAATTTATTCCAAAATTAGCTAGTTTGGCTTTTCCTCTTTATAATTTATTAAAAAAAGGTCAAGAGTTCAATTGGTGTGAACAACAAAATGATGCATTTAAAAAAAATCAAAGAAGCTATTTTGTCAAAAAAGATACTATCACACTATAATTCTAATTGCAAGTTAATACTGAGCTCAGATGCTAGTTCGGTTGGTATTGGGGGAATGTTAAGTCAACTAGATATGGAGGGAAAAGAAAGACCTATTGGGTTTTGTTCAAGAACTTTATCTAATGCTGAAAAAAAATATTCAGCCATTGACAAAGAAGCTTTAGCAATTATTTACTTTGTAAAATATTTCCATCAGTATCTATATGGTCAACAATTTATTTTGAGAACTGATCATAGACCATTAATTAGTATCTTTGGGGAAAACAAAGGAATTCCTACCATGTCAGCTCATCGTCTCCAGCGTTATGCCATTTTTCTTCAAGGCTATAATTATAAAATTCAGTATATTAAGGGTAGAGATAATTTAAATGCTGATGCTCTTTCTCGTTTGCCCATTCCCTGTCATGAGGACAATGAACTTATAGATAGTTGTCATCTTAATTTTATTTTAGAAGATATAGATTCAATCGAATTGTCTGATATCCAAGTTGAAATCCAACAAGATCAATTATTAAAATATGTTTATCAAGCAATCATGACAGGTAAATGGCCCAACAAAAAAGATGTATCTCAAAACTTGTTACCATTTTATGTCAGAAAAAATGAGCTATCTGTAGAAAATAATTGTATCATGTGGGGCCACCGTATTTTAATACCATCTAAATTGCAAAAGTTTTTAGTTAAAGAACTACACTCCACACATTTAGGTACCACTAAAATGAAGTCAATAGCTCGCTCTTACATTTGGTGGCCAGGAGTTGATAAAGACATTGAGGCAATAACTAGAAATTGTAAAGCTTGTTTGGAAAACAGAGATAGTCCAGCGTCGATGGCATGTTGAATACACCGGTTCCCTTCAGAACACCGAAGTTAAGCGACATCCAGCGAGGTTAAGACTTGCATGGGTGACCATTCAAATTCTAATTCTCGTGACGCTGGCTTTTCCCGGCCCCACTCAGGCTGGGTGAGGTCAATGTGAGTAGCAGGTTTCTGAGTTTCCTGCGAATGGAGGGTAAAACCCCCGTCGTGATATGACCATGGCAGTTGAAAGCGACGTTAAACCCCACTTAAAAAAAAAAAAAAAAAAAAAAAAAAAAAAAAAAAAAAAAAAAAAACAGATAGTCCTCCACAAGCTAAGTCTATTTCATGGCATGTGCCAAAGGGTCCTGGTGAACGCATTCATATAGATTTTCTAGGTCCTTGGAATAATATGATGTTTTTAGTTATAATTGATTCTTTTTCAAAGTTTGTTTATGTTAAGAGAATGCTTAATATTAACTCATCTACAACCATCAGTATTCTTCGTGAATATTTTTCACAGTGGGGAATACCAAAAAAATTAGTGTCTGATAATGGTACATCTTTGTGTTCTGTAGAAATGGAAACTTTTTAAAAAATTAATGGTATAAATCATATTCGTTCTCCTCCATTTCACCCTGCATCTAACGGAGCAGCAGAAAATTTGGTTAGAACTTTCAAAAATTTTCTTAAAAAAACTCAGGGTAACTTAAAATCCATTGATAAGGATATCCAAAGATTCATGTTAGCATACAACAGTACTCCACATTGTACAACTCAGAAAAGTCCTGGAGAGTTGCATTAAGGGAGACCATTACGAAATGCCTTACACAGACTTAAATTTTTTGAAAGTTATTGTGATAATGTGACTGATAGTAAAAATAAGATAAGAGAATTTTCTGAAGGAGACTCTGTTTTATTTCGTAATTATGGAAATGGTCCTAAATGGCTAAGTGGTAGGATTGTTAAGAAACTTTCACCTGTAACATACTCTTTAATTAAGTTTAATAATAAGGATATTACTTTTAAACGTCATGTAGACCAAATCATAAAAAAATATGTTACTAATGATTATAATGATGAGTCTAGAGAAGAGGCTATTACAAATATTCCATCATCATTTCCAAATCAGAACAATGAAGAGTCTAGGACTTCTGAGAGACCAAAGAGAATTATTAAAACCCCTAGCCGATATCTTGAGACTGTATAATTTTATTAATTTTGTTTTTTTTTTGTATGAAAATACTTTTTTTTTAGGGGGAAGGTGTTGTACTCTTGTACAAGGCTCTCTTTATTTTGAAGTACCGCCAAGAGTTTATAAATTAATTAATTCCCACTGGTGGCAGCACCATACAGTGTTGTTCTTTTTGGCGCGGTGTCTTTGTAAATAACAACAACCAGCAAGTTCGAAATGCTTTTCTGTTTCCACTTTTGTCAGTAATAATTTAATAAATGATTGAGATAAATTGTTATTCTTAACTATTGTGTTTTATTTTAAATTAAAGGAATTAGTTCCAAAGTTATTACATAAAGTAAAAAAGATTAATTTAATAGAATAATTCAAAAAGTAAAGGAGCTTTTTAGTAATGCTGCGCTACCCACAAAAACTGTGAAGAGGCCTTGTGCGTTAACACAAATAAAACCATACATACATTGAAGGGCATGCCTTGGGTTTATAGCAGGGTTATTGAAAATACATTGAAGGCCATGCCTCGGGTTTATAGTAGGCTTAGGTAAAATACACTGAAGGCCATGCCTCGGGTTTATATAGTAGAGTTAGGTTAGTAGTCACCGCGGTAGAGTGAGTTAGCGCGCTAGGCATTGTACGCATGGTGACCTGGGTTCGATTCCCAACGGGCAGGAATTTTTCTGCTCTGTACTTGGATGTTCGGGGTCTACTCATACTCATACCTCGTGAGGAAAAATTAGTAGTTACTTGTATGAGTAACGACCAGTGACGGCATTACTAAAGTAAAAAAAGATTAATGTAATAGAATAATTCGAAAAGTAAAGGAGCTTTTTAGTAATGCTGCGCTACCCACAAAAACTCTGAAGAGGCCTTGTGCGTCACCACAAATAAAATTATACATACATTGAAGGCCATGCCTCGGGTTTATAGTAGGGTTAGGGAAAATACATTGAAGGCCATGCCTCGGGTTTATAGTAGGCTTAGAGAAAATACATTGAAGGCCATGCCTCCGTTTTATAGTAGGTAAAGTACATTAAATGCCATGCCTCGAGTTTATAGTAGAAATTCCCTTGTACACAAGTTGGGTATTAAAATAATGAATTTACGCTAGAATGTGTTATTGGGTATTATTATTACCTCCCAATAATAACTTATCATGGCTACCTCCCAATAATACCTTCTGATCATGTCTACCTCCCAATAATATCTTCCGATCATGGGTACCTCATAAAACTCTCAATAGTCCCAATATTATACGTACATTCTTATTCTCATTATTGACTATAATGTGTACCTATAAAATACCGGACCGTTATTCAATCAGCTACCATACTTTGAACTGACCAAAAAACTTTGAGAAACTCTGACAAATTCGTCCGAAAGTCTGAAAATAACACTAACAAATTGCGTCCGAAAGTCTGGAAATAGCACTAATTTAGCAGGCGTTCCGACGCGGCCGAAAGTCTAATGTAATCGTCCGAAAGCCTGTAGAATCAGATTTAAATGCGTCCGAAAGTCTGGAATTACGTATGTTTATTTATTTTCAAAAAAAATTACATTGAATACTTACATAAAATATATCCTATAGTGAAAGTACATCGAGCAGCATCAGCCTAGCCATTATTGTATTTTTTTAAAGGTTATTTATGTCAATTCTAGATTAATTTTAATAATTTAGAAAATTGAAAAGAATTCAATGTATTTTTTGCATTTTTATCAGAGTCCTTAAGAACTTCTGAGACATAAATTGGGGTAACACCAAACACTCTTTTTCTCAAGGGTTCTAAAATTGGACAAGAAATAAGAATATGATGAATTGAGATCAGATGATGCTATCATATTAAATATGTGCTTACCACAAATTTTGTGGTAAGCACATATTTTGTGGTAAGCACAATCGTGATATCGCTACGTGAACAGACTAGCTTTACTAAATTTTTGCTTAACTTAGGACTTGAACCACCGAACTCCAGATTACAAGTCCGCCGTCTTATCTGTTAACCTACTTAGGTCGGATCTCTGCCTTAGGTTGCAAAGTATGCTGTATTTTATAAAGCTTTGGAACTCAAGGTGTCATTTACTGAAAATGTTTCCTTAGGAATATAAGGAAAAATTAGAAGAAATATTTTATTTGTAAGATGTTCGTTATGTTGTTTTGTTAAAAATAAAGTTGGTTATTTAAAAAAAAAAGTTGGGACGTAAACTCAAGTTGAGTGGCAGAGTTGTAAAAATTTGTGGCCACATAGTAATGAGACTCTGAGGGTTAGGTGGTAGAAAATGTTCGAGCAGGTAACCTAGTGGTTACCTGCCACTAAAGTGTTATTATTATTATTATTAAAGAGTTGTCACTGTAAATCGAATTATCAGACATTTTTTATCATCAATACAACATTATTTATACTTCCGAGAAATATCTAATATTAGAACTCGGAAGTATTGTGTTCGTTTTTGTAATTTAAAAAAAAAATTTTTTAGTAAAATATATATTTTTTTATTTCCGATAATATTCTAATACAAGAAATCGGAAGTATTGTGTTTTTTACTTCCGATAAATTTCTAACATTAGACATCAGAAGTATTGTGTTCGTTTTTGTAAAATAAATAAATATTTTTTTGTTCCGATTTCATTTTTTTTTTTTTTTTTTTTTGGTCATATCCTCAATTCCCCAATGCATAGAAAATAATTATTTTTGATCGTCTGAATGTTCTACGATATAATATAATATATATGCCCACTCATAGTTTCTTGGCAAGTTGAGACTTCCGAGGCAGGGCCGGAAATAGAAAATTGCAGTAGCTTGATGGTAGAAAATATTTCAAGCAATAACCTCGCCTGGTGGTTATCTTCCACTGAAGATTGTCATTCTTATTCTCCATGAGCTTGATCGATAGAGCGCCGGACTAGTAATCATGAATCATCTCAATTTGTTTGTCATATTATGCTTCATCAATAAACCGAACCTCAGTGGCTTGATCGATAAGGCAGCGGACTTGTAACCTGGAGGTCGGTGGTTCAAGTCCCGGTTTCAGCGTAGATTTAGTAAAGCGAGTTTGAGTAGTTGTGATATCACGAAAGTGATTAACACAAATATGATAACTTTAACTTTATTATTATTGAAACAGAGTCTAATAATTCCGGCCCTGAGTTCCTCGGAAACGTGGCGTCTGCAGTACTACCCACGCGAATATTATACATAGTTAGGTTTTATTAATCGCATCATTGACATGGGAACTTGAGTTATGGTATGGGAAGTTAGTCTTGGAATCCACGACCACAATATTTTGAAACATTGAGAGAGACATTGTGAAGGATAAAATTTAATAGAGGGATAAGAGATTTTTTTAAAAGAAAAGATGAGTGTTTCACAGCCATTTTCATTTCGGAGCGATGAAACAGGGGCTACTCGTAAATAATAAAAGGAGACATTTACATTGAATAAAGTTCAGAGAAGCTAAGAGAGAAAAAAAGTTAACAGAAAAAGAGTGAAAATATAGGTCCCAAAATAAGGGCGCGCCGATTATTGCCTCAGGCAATCTCATCCACCGAACCCTATTATCAATATACATTGTAAATACCTATAGGTACTAAATATCAACCTCCTCAGTTGATCGATAAGGTGGCGGACTTGTAACCTGGAGGTCGTTGGTTCGAGTCTCAAGTTAAACAAAATATAAAAACGAACACAATACTTCATAGAAATTCATCAGAAGTAAAGTTCTAAAGCTATTTTGACTAAGATTTTTTTTCAATTGCACTTTAACGACTTAGTAGTCATAGTATTAATTCATGTTTTATTTTTGAAATAATAAAAAACTTCTTCCAGGGACCTTCCTTTCGGAAGGGAACCGAGAATACAAGTAGGTAATTGTGATATTTACCTAGTAAATATTATACTGCACACATACATAACACAGCTATCAGTTACGTCTTATGCATTACATTGCATAACATTATATGTTTGTATACTTACAAGTACGTAGCACATTACATAGTTGTATATGTTTGTAAAATGTACATAGATATCAGTTACATGGGGGTAATGGACGGCAGAAATTGCACGGATTATGTTATAGAAAGCGGTCATCAATTTCTATGACGTAATATCTCTGAGGCAGGCTTACATGTCTATCTCACTGACGGTGTTTACTGCCGACCTGCGTGGCTCAGTGGTTAAAAGCATTGGTTACTGACCCGGAGGTTGCGGGTTCGAAATTTTCCGATTCCGGAATGGCATGGATGTAAACGTAAAGTGCCCTGAAATAATGCGAAAGCGGCTACGGGGCACACTTACCTTGAAAAAAAAGAACTGTTTACCTATTACTTGCGTAAAGATCGCGATGTAGAGTAGGGTTAGGAAAATTATATATAAGGCCATGCCTCCTCAAATCCTCATGCAACCAGCTTACAGCCCGCACTTACATGGTTACAAATAGGTATATATACATTTTTTGTAAAGGTAATTGTGCTCCGGAACCGCTTTCGCATTACTTCAGGGCACTGTCTGTCCCGGTAGCTCAGTGGTCAAGGAGTCTGACTGGTAATCCAGAGGTCGCGGGTTCCAAACCCAGTCGGGACATGACAAGTTATCCTCCCCCTCTGTGATTTCGTCCACGTAATAATACGTCTTGGGCTTATGGGACTCAATAGTCCTCCTAATTTGGCAGAATAAATAAGGCGATATTATTATTATTTATTTTGGAATAGACGAGTGCAATTGACTTTTTCACGTAATTTTACCACAGTAGTAAATTTACCTGAAATTCCATTCTCGTGTTGTATACAAAATGATTATCTCAGTTCAAGAACGAAGAAACAATTTCACATTTTTCTCCTTAATTAACTTTTGTAGGCTGCTATTTTTAACCCAAATAATAATAGAATTTTAATAGAACGCAGTTAAAAGGTTCTTTCCTACCTTACTTAACTATATTTAATAATAGGATTCTATTGTTGAATTTATTGCACTTGAAAGAGGCTATATTATTATTGGAAGCCTTTCTTTTCTCACCAGAGAAGGATCGCAGTAGAGAAATTGGGTACCTTTTCTTTCCTCACCTTTTCACCCACGCCTAATAGAATACACGGACCTCTATCAGACATAAGAGCGGAATTGATAAACGTTTTTGTAAAACCTCTGTGGCGCGCAGGTAACTGTTTATGGCTGGGGGACTACCTGTATGAAGTCTGGCTGGGGTACTATAAACAGGGAGTAGACCAGCAGTCTGGCTGGAGGATTGGTTCTGGGGGCCCTTGTCAATTATTAGCCTCCCTGTAAAGCCAGTGGTAGAAGTGCTGAGTCATTCCTCCACTGTCTGGCTACCATCGTTCACGATGACGCCACCCTATGATGATGACTCTACACTCGAGGCATTGCCGTACATCGCAGACTTTACTCAAGTAGTAAACACCGGACATGTCCCTCAATAATAATAATACTCTTTAGAGGAAGGTAACCACCAGGCGAGGTTATTGCTCCAAGCAGTTTCTACCACCTAACCCTCAGAGTCTTATGATTATGTAGTGACAAACTCAAATTAATGAGGAAAAATTCCTGCACTGGGTGGGATTCGAACCAACGGATCCCTACGCTACCTGGATACCTCAACGACTTAACCCTCCTGCACTGACTATCCCTCACAGCACCCCTCTAACATAATACCATAGAAATACGACCCTTTACCTGTGCACGTCAAGATATTGAGGTGACTGCAAAACTCGTCTTACGATGCACTACTTGAATCTTAACCCTTCCGAGAACGTAGGTACTGACTTCAGTAATCCCACAGCCATTTTTTTTTTTTTTTTTTTTTTAATATAGGTGCTTTAACAACGATGGTCATTCGCATCGTTTCCAAGATGTTTAGATCTACGGGTGAACGCCGCCGCCGATCTAAACAATTTCTTTGCCCAAAGAATTGGTCTGGCCATTCAGAAGGCTAATGTAATGCTGCATGTATCCTTGGGTCGATACCAGAAGGTCACGGAATGGAGGAAGTTTTTTTATTTATAAATAAATAAATATACCAATCTTTCCAAGCTTAGATCTTTCTAAATATATTATATCTCTTAGTAGCCATTCAAAGCTTGTGAGAAGTACCTTTGTATGAATAAATGTTTCTTTATAAAGAAAATAAATAAATAAACAAAAAAAAAGAAAAAAAAAATAAGGTTTAACATTAGAGAGTCAATCTCGTCTTTGCTATCCTCAAGAGAAGGAGGAGTGGGTAGGGATGCGTGAATAGGGGCAAGAACAGGGCAATCCAAGATGTGTACAACTGTGAGTAGAACTCCACACTGACAATCAGGGGTAGGTTCTCTATGGAATAAGTGACCATGGGTTATCAACGTATGTCCAATACGCATTCTAGTACAGCCGTAATTTTATGAACAGAGAATTTTGTCTGAGCAATATCTAAATCAAGGTGGCCACTGAAAAGTACAGACGTATGCAGGGACGTAACTAGGGGGGGGGGCACGCGGGGCATGAGGCCGGGGCGCCAGTTGTAGGGGGCGCCAACACGGGCAAAGACAAATTGCCAAACGAAGTCGAAAGTTTCAAATATCATGTTTTGGATTTAGTACCAATGATCCAACAATTCAATTGATCTTCTGAATTTTTTGTGTGTGAACAAAATCGAAATTGTATATCCAAACACAACGACTGCTTTACGAATCTTCATGACAATTCCGGTTTCAATGACTTCGAATGAAAGAAGTTTTATCAAATTTAAAATAATAAAAAAAAATTACGGAATTTGACAAGCCAGCAGAGGCTGATAAACCTAGGGATTATTTCCAATGTGCACCAGGTAGCCTCAAAACTATGCTTTGTCAGTAATAATAATATCGCCTTATTTATACTGCCCGATTAGGACCATCAAGTCCCATTATTCCAGCAGTAAGCCCAAGACATATTATTATGTGGTAAAAATCCCAAATGGGAGGATAACTTGTCATGTCCCGGCTGGGTTTCGAACCCACGACCTCTGGAATCTCTGGATTCACAGAGTGCCGCCTTTACCACTGAGCTTCCGGGACATGTCAGTAGAGATTTTTAGTGCATTTGCTGCTGTTAGTACCCGTTAGTTAGTTGATTGTTAGTACCCGAGAAGTTCAATTCTAAGAACAATTCTAAGGGGCAAAATAGGTTTTTGCCCCGGGTGCTTAATAGCCTAGTTACTAGTTACGTCCCTGGTTGTATGGTATTGCAGGTGAACCACCAGGGCCTTGTTCCAGAAGGAACTCTCAGTCTCAAAATACGCAAATCTCCCTGCCAAATCTCTGATTGAACGCGTGTCTCAAAAAACGAGTATTACTATGTGGTCAAAGAGCTGGTACGATTCCTAGCGAATAGAGGGTAAAATCCCCGTCCTAATCCAGGACGTTAAACAAAATAGAATCGTTGGTGGTAGGAAGGGCATCCAGCCGTAAAAATGTGCGAAAACCAACCAACCTCAACCATGAGGTTGAACAACGTCGACCCTGCTTGAGCGGGATAAGACAGAGTAAAAGAAGAATTATGTGGTCAAAATTCCAAATGGAAGAATAACTTGTCATGTCCCGGGTGGATTTCGAACCCGCGACCTCTGGATTACCAGACAGATGCCTTGACCACTGAGCAAGCAGGACATTGTACAATGCACATCTCTACCAAAGAGATCATCAAAGGGTTAATGCAATTCATTCTCAAGATGTTAATTTTAACCCCTGTTATATCAGTGGGAAAAGAATATGTGTGTGTAGATATGTGTGAATTGGGGAGGGTTAAGTTGAGTGACGAGCAGAGACTGTCAATTATGTCGATTATTTTTACCAAAATATGACGTTTATTTTGAAATTTTTCGTACATACCTAATCTTTTTTTTTAATATTCCAAGGGGTTAAGTCGAATTTTTTGACGGCTTTAGCCTTATGGTAGGTACAGTTTTTCTCATACAAACCAAACTTTTCACCTGAAAAAGTCATTAAATGTCAAGGAAAAATAGTACAACAAAGAAAAGATGTCTCAGGGTATCAGTTTGGTTCTAACGTCCTGATCAGGACAAGGGTGTTACTTACACTCCATTTGCAGGGAATCGTATCAGCTTCCCACATCAAACTCACCCAGCCTGGGTAGGGCCATTGGATCTCATCATGAATAGATAAAATAATAATTGTTCTTGGTCTGGTTGAATGGAAGAGCTCCGCCAGGAAAATCCTGCAACTTTAAATAAAGCGTTAAAATTAAAATAAATAATAAATAAAATAACAAGAATATAATAAAATATCTTTTTTGGATTTAACGTCGCTTTCAACTGTATGGCCATATCACAACGGGGGGTGTTACCCTCCATTCGCCGGAAACTCACAAACCTGCTACTCACATTAACCTCACCCAGCCTGGGTTGGGCCATCATGCCAGCATCACGAAGTCTTCTCCTCGCTGGACGTTGCTCAACTTCGGTGATCCAACGAGAACCGGTGCATTCAACGCGCCATCGACGCTGGCTAAATACCTTTGTAGATCAATAAAACTTGCAATTATGACACTCAGCTCAACTGTGTATACTTAACGTACTATCAGTGTGAGAACTTAGCACTGTTCTCACGGAAAGATCATTTTAAACTGAGTAATAATAATAATAATAGTAAGTACTATTCTCAACTGAATAATAATAATATTATTAGTAGGTAGGGTAATAATATTAGTAATAATAATAATAGCCATGACGACAAAAGGGTTTGTATTTCTCCATGCCATGCCGTGCTGGAAGAAAAGGTCACAAGATTCGCAGCATTTAGCTCACAAGACAAACGATCTGTGATAGTATTTAGCGAGCTGTGATAGTATTTAGCGCAAAGATCTATTTCATGAAGAGCCATCGGCGTCGATGGCACGTTGAATACACCAGTTCTCGTTCTGTCACTGAAGTTAAGCAACGTCCAGTTAGTTTAGGAATTGGATGGGTGACCATTCAAGTTCGAACCCTCGTGATCCTGACTGGATATTCCTGGCACCACTCAGGCTGGGTGAGGTTAATTTGAGTAGCTGGTTTGATAGTTTCCAGTGAATGGAGGGTAAAACCCCATCAAGTTATGACCATGTATTTGAAAGCGACGTTAAACCAAAAAAAAATAATATATTAACTGGTTTGTTGAGGTTTTGGTTAAACCCAAAAAAACAAAAACAAAAAAAAGTTACAAAATCCATTTACTCAAAAATGACTTCCTTTGCATTCAATTTTTTAGCTTTCAACTCTCATTCTCCCTCTGTCAGAAAGGATGTGTGGTTTTGTCAATTCCATGGGAGACGTCACAATGACAATCTTCATTTTTCTTTTCCTTTCAATCTTGGATAGGTTTTATGTCTTCCTTTTTTATGCCAAAATATTCTATGGAACCTGCTATTCACCTCAATAGATTCCCTAATTCTCCTATCATAATACAAGTCTTTGGTAATCTTCGGACCTCCATTCTTCAGAAAGTATTTCCTCAAACGTCATTTTCCATGATATTTTTTTCTCTTTGACATTTGATTGATTCATAAAAGTTATCTTCTTCTTCTTCTTTTACTCTATCTTATCCCGCTCAAGCAGGGTCGGCGTTGTTCAACCTCATGGTTGAGGTTGATTGGTTTTGGCACAATTTTAACGGCTGGATGCCCTTCCTGATGCCAACGATGCCTATTTGATTTAACGTTCTGGATTAGAACGGGGGTTTTACCCTCGCTTCGCTGGGAATTGTACCAGCTACCCACATTAACCTCACCCAGCCTGGGTAGAGCCGGAAATGCCTGCCTCACGTGTTTGGATGGAACAGAATTTTCTTCGAAAAGTCCGCCCCAGCTGGGAGTTGAACTCTGGAACTCTGGACCACGGGCAGTAGTCACAACCATTACACCACGGAGGCTTTTTGATATTTGACTGATTGATAAAGGTTATAAAAACTCTATTGACTAGCTTAGTCTACCTGCCACCTGGAAACTAGCATTTGATAAGTCTATGACACAACGAAATGAAATTAAAAAAAAGGGAAAAAAAAGGTAGTTGTGCCCCGGAACGGCTTTCGTATTACTTCAGGGCAATTTACCTTTATATGCATGCCATTCCGGAAACGGAAAAACTCGGTTAGTATTTTCCGCTCCGGCCGGGATTTGAACCCGCAACCTCCGGGTCAGCAACCAATGCTCTTAACCACTGAGCCACGGAGGTCGGCTTTTAATGTCTAAATTAAATGGTCAGACGGCTATTTCGAAATAAGGTCGTGGAAGGTATTTGGACGTTAGTTAAAAACTGTATGTTAATAGGTATAGATAGGTACCTGCAGTTATTTATTTATTTTTCAATCTATATCAGAGGCACGCTTCCTACCGGTAGTGAGTTTGAAGAAATGTTTTTACCTTTGAAATATATTTTATCGACTTCGAAAAAAGTTATCTAATTTGGTATATGTTTATTTTTTATTAATTTTATACCGTAACTGTTCTACATTACTTTGTCCTCCAAATAAAGATTTATGTAATAATAATTATATCGATTATGAAATGTGAAATTTCTCTTAATTTTTCGTCACTCGTTAATTATTTAATCAACAATTTTATTGACGTAAATTTAATTTGTTTCAACAGATTTCGATTTTAACGATTTTACCTAAAATAAATTAATCGAGTGAAAATTAAAATCTATACACTTTTAATGAACTAGCTAGGTAATTAAAAATGAAAATCAATTATCAAATTGAATATATTGGACAATTTTAATTACTAACAGTAGTTAATTTTAATTTTATTTACCTGAACAACATTAGGAACCAAGTCATATATAATAATAATTACATAGGTTTTGTTAGGTGCATTGATTAATTTTAAGGTGTCTGGCTTTAAATTACGCAATGATAATGTATACTTCCTCAACATGAAAATAATATGCAGATAAAAATAATTTCTATCAATCACAAAAAATAAGATAATGCGTTTTGGGCTTACTGCTGCAATAATGGGGCTTAATAGTCCTAATCGGGCAGTATAAATAAGGCGATATTATTATTATTAATGAGATATTCAAAGAGGAAATCCGCAGGCAGTTGTGGGCTGTGTGCCCCAGGGAGATGAGTTGGTTGACTTGTTTTATAGATAGTAAATTAAATATTATTTGATTTATTCCAAAAAACAAAAAAATTCAGATAGTTAATAAAATAATTACCTATCTTGCAGTGGAAATCTAAGAAGTTCATCATTTTGCACAAAGTTTATAGTACTTGTCTTATTATAATTTAGGTATATAATTATAGGTATAGGTGCCTATATCCAGGTATCTCTTATATCCAGGTTTCTCTTACATTCAGGTTTCTCTTATATTAAGGTATCTCTTATATCCGATTTCTCTTACATCCAGGTATCATTTATATCCAGTTCTTTTATATGCAGGTATCTCTTATATCCAGGTATCCCTTATATCGAGTTCTTTTATATGCAGGTTCTATTGTAATTACATGTATACATAATATGTAATACATATATGTACATAAGATTTATACTGTCTTGTGGCTGGTAATGTATGGCGTTATTATTTTATGTGGCGGTATAAGTTGAAACAGAGGAACCAGATACACGCTGCACCTACCTAGGAGAAAGTGACAAACTGACAATGGCATAACTATTTGCTTGTACATAAATGTATGCATCAAATTCTTAAGAATGAGATATATTCTCTATTTACTATCGTAGCCAGCGTCAATGGCGCGTTGAATGCACCGGTTCTCGTAGGATGATCAAAGTTAAGCAAAGTCCAGCGAGGCGAAGACTTCGTGATGCTGGCATTTCCGGCCCTACCCAGGCTGGGTGAGGTTAATGTGGGCAGCTGGTACGATTCCCAGCGAATGTAGAGTAAAACTCCAGTCCTACTCCAGGACGTTAAATCAAATAGAATCGTTGGCGTTAGGAAGGGCATTCAGCCGTAAAAAATGTGCCAAAACCAATCAACTTCAACCATGAGGTTGAACAACGTCAACCCTGCTCAAGCGAGATAAGACAGAGTAAAAGAAGAAGATACCTACTTGCTTCTAAACAGATTATAAAGTCCTATAACTAGCTATATAATTTCTTTGTTGTGAAACACTATAGGTCACAATTTTTGTGTGTAGCGCAGCATTACTAAGAGCCTCCTTTACTTTTCCAAATTCTTCTTCATTCTTCTTTACTCTCCGGTAATGCGCCACTGGTCGTTACTCATACAAGTAACTACTCATTTTTCCTCACGAGGTATGAGTGGATCCCGAACATCCGAGTACAGATCAGGAAAATTCTTGCCCAGCTGGGAATCGAACACAGGTCACCGTGCGTGCAATGCCTAGCGCGCCAAGTCACTCTGCCACAGTGACTACTCCAAGATACGTATATCGATAATAATACCTATAAGAACAAACAATATAGACCGACTTCAAAACCAACCGGTAGATAATTAGTGCTGAAACAAAGGCAATAAACCGAGAAACAACTATTTATGTCTACCAAACAACATAACAGTTACAGATAACTTTACAATGGCTGAACCAGTTTAATGGCCAAGCCGAACTAAATCCGACCATAAGTGCATAGCTTACACAAAGAATAGTCATAGATAGATTACTATAATTATGTTTATATGTATAGGTATCCTTGCCTATAGTAAGTTATAGAATATAGTTGAAGGAGAAAAAAAAGTTACGAACAATATTATAGTCAAATCCCCTATAGTCCGCGCCATGGACAGGTATAACAACACTGTTCATAGGCCGACACTCATTTTATAGTTTAATATTATAAGTACACATCAGTTATTTCTGATGTAAAAAAAAGAAAAAAAAACATTATTGGGTAACTATAGTATGGTTTGAAAGAAATGTAGCAAACATTACGTATCCACATATCTAAGAAAAAATAGGATTATAAAAAAAAATAAAAAAAATAGTAGTAATCTTTAACAAAACAGCCGCTGCTTTGAGATGGTCTAACTAAACTCTTAATTGGGAAGTATAGTGTCACTTCTCGCCCATCAGAGGGGAGGCATGCTACGGGATGGGCAAGCTACAACACAGACCACAAGCGTCTACAGTAGCTCCTGTTTAATGGCTACGAAATAAAAAAAAAGCTGTGAAACACTCATCTTTAAAGAAAAATGCGACCACAGGACATCACTAATTCTCTCTTTCTATCTCTCTCTCTTTTTCTATCTTTCTCTATCCCTCTCTCTCTCTCTCTCTATCTCGCCTTATCTCTCTCTCTCTCTCTCTGGTCGTGTCTCTGGTATGCCATACATTCTGGACCATCTTGCAGAACCAGCGTTAATCCCGGTATCTGGTATCTGGTATCTGGTAAGCGTAGTATATACCTGTGGTATCTAGTCCAAACCATAGAGTCATTCATACAGCATGCTCTAAAGTTCTGAGAACCTCAGAGTCATTCATACAGCATGGTTTAAAAGTTCTCAGCATGGTCTAAAGTTCTGAGAACCTCAGAGTCATTCATACAGCATGGTTTAAAAGTTCTCAGCATGGTCTAAAGTTCTGAGAACCTCAGAGTCATTCATACGTCATGGTTTAAAATTTCTCAGCATGGTCTAAAGTTCTGAGAATCTCAGAGTCATTCATACAGCATGGTTTAAAGTTCTAAGAAAGAACCTTAGAGTCATTCATACAGCATGGTCTAACGTTCTGAGAACCTTAGAGTCATTCATACAACATGGTCTAAACTTCTGAGAACCTTAGAGTCATTCATACAGCATGGTCTAAAGTTCTGAGAACCTTAGAGTCATTCATACAGCATTGGTCTAAAGGTTTGAGAACCTTAGAGTCATTCATACAGCAAGGTCTAAAGTTCTGAGAACCTTAGAGTCATTCATACAGCATGGTCTAAAGTTCTGAGAACCTTAGAGTCATTCATACAGCATGGTCTAAAGTTCTGAGAACCTTAGAGTCATTCATACAGCATGGTCTAAAGTTCTGAGAACCTTAGAGTCATTCATACAGCATGGTCTAAAGGTTTGAGAACCTTAGAGTCATTCATACAGCAAGGTCTAAAGTTCTGAGAACCTTAGAGTCATTCATACAGCATGGTCTAACGTTCTGAGAACCTTAGAGTCATTCATACAGCATGGTCTAAAGTTCTGAGAACCTTAGAGTCATTCATACAGCATGGTCTAAAGTTCTGAGAATCTTAGAGTCATTCATACAGCATGGTCTAAAGGTCTGAGAACCTTAGAGTCATTCATACAGCAATACAGCATGGTCTAAAGTTCTGAGAACCTTAGAGTCATTCATACAGCATGGTTTTAAAGTTCTGAGAACCTTAGAGTCATTCATACAGCATGGTCTAAAGTTCTGAGAACCTTAGAGTCATTCATACAGCATGGTCTAAAGTTCTGAGAACCTTAGAGTCATTCATACAGCATGGTTTTAAAGTTCTGAGAACCTTAGAGTCATTCATACAGCATGGTCTAAAGTTCTGAGAACCTTAGAGTCATTCATACAGCATGGTCTAAAGTTCTGAGAACCTTAGAGTCATTCATACAGCATGGTCTAAAGTTCTGAGAATCTTAGAGTCATTCATACAGCATGGTTTTAAAGTTCTGAGAACCTTAGAGTCATTCATACAGCATGGTCTAAAGTTCTGAGAACCTTAGAGTCATTCATACAGCATGGTCTAAAGTTCTGAGAACCTTAGAGTCTTTCATACAGCAAGGTCTAAGGTTCTGAGAACCTTAGAGTCATTCATACAGCAAGGTCTAAAGTTCTGAGAACCTTAGAGTCATTCATACAGCATGCTCTAAAGTTCTGAGAACCTTAGAGTCATTCATACAGCATGCTCTAAAGTTCTGAGAACCTTAGAGTCATTCATACAGCATGGTTTTAAAGTTCTGAGAACCTTAGAGTCATTCATACAGCATGGTCTAAAGTTCTGAGAACCTTAGAGTCATTCATACAGCATGGTCTAAAGTTCTGAGAACCTTAGAGTCATTCATACAGCATGGTCTAAAGTTCTGAGAATCTTAGAGTCATTCATACAGCATGGTTTTAAAGTTCTGAGAACCTTAGAGTCATTCATACAGCATGGTCTAAAGTTCTGAGAACCTTAGAGTCATTCATACAGCATGGTCTAAAGTTCTGAGAACCTTAGAGTCTTTCATACAGCAAGGTTTAAGGTTCTGAGAACCTTAGAGTCATTCATACAGCAAGGTCTAAAGTTCTGAGAACCTTAGAGTCATTCATACAGCATGCTCTAAAGTTCTGAGAACCTTAGAGTCATTCATACAGCATGCTCTAAAGTTCTGAGAACCTTAGAGTCATTCATACAAATCATACAGTATGGTCTAAAGTTCTGAGAATCTTAGAGTCATTCATACAGCATGGTCTAAAGTTCTGAGAACCTTAGAGTCATTCATACAGCATGGTCTAAATGGGGGGGGGGGGGAGTTTCAGGAATTTAGGGGGAGGAGAGAGAAGTGTAATCAATACAGTGAAAAGCTTCATTTTACTCCACTGAAGTATATCGTACTCATTCTCTAACTCTCTCTCTCTCTCTCTTTCTCTCTCTCTCCTTCTCTCTCTCTTCTCTTTCTCTTTCTCTCTCTATCTCTTCTCTTTTCTCTTTCTCTCTCTCTCTGTCTCTCTCTCTCTCTCTCTCTCTCTCTAGTCTTTCTCTCTCTCTCTCTCGCTGTCCCTCTACCCTTTAACCTTGACCCCAAATAATATCTCTCCATCTGAAGTAGGTACATACATTTGCACTCTATTTCTCATTACTTATGTAATAAATGTACTCTTTCTCTCTCTCTCTCTTGTCTACTCCTTTCCCCAATATCCCTCGCTCCTTTTATTAGATCTCTCCCATTCTTTTTAACTTTCAAAGCTTGCAAAAACTTGGGAATTTTCTAAAATTTTTTTATAGGTAGGTATGGTGTTGGATACTGTCTAGATGTCTTTTGGCAAAGTTGACTGGTGTAGATAATATTTTTTTTACTGATTCAAAGTGATTTTATTCTAAAGGATCCCTTTAAGGCAAAACGAAATGTTAACCTACAATAAAGAAAGTATTGTATTCGTCGAAAATCTGACTTACCGAGTTCTTTTACATTTCTTGACGAAAAAAAGCCTCAGGATACCAAAAAAGCTATTGCATTCGTCGAAAATCTGACATACCCAGTTTTATACATTTCTTGAAAAAGCAAAGCCTCAGTCAGGATACGAAAGGGTTATTTTAGGTACATCCACGATATCTTGATAACGGTAGGAGCTAAAGACTTTAAATTTGGTATGGCAGTTGATGTTATAACCACACGAACCAAAAAATCTTTTGGATCAAATCGACCACATTCAGCCGTCACAGGACCGCAAAAATCGGCCGCTAGGGCCATTCCTTTGGATTGGTTAAAGATACAAAAAAAAACAATTTGTATGACAACAATTTTTTATGACAACAATTTTTTATGACAACAATTTTTTATAGTCAAATTCCAAATGTGAGGATAACTTGTCATGTATGGGTTTTGAACTTGCGACCTCTGGATTACCAGTCAAACGCATCAGTGAAAACCACACAGCCATTAAGTGATTTCTTGGCTGCTACTTATGAACCACAGCCAGTTCAACTGCATGGAATGAATGGCTTCCAAGTCCTTCTGGCCCAGTCTGTCACTACCAGACCACTGAGCTACTGGGACAAAACTTATTATTATGAAACTCTTTATTAGAAGAACATAATATATACCAACAAATAATGGTAAAAATTAAAATACAAAATTGACGATATAAATATAAACAGAAAAAAAATAAACAAAATATATTCGTATTTTTTTTAAAAGTAATCATAATTATTTGTATTAATCACTTTCGTGATATCACAACTACTCAAACTCGCTTTACTAAATCTACGCTGAAACCGTGACTTGAACCACCGACCTCCAGGTTACAAGTACGCCGCCTTATCGATCAAGCTACTGAGGTCGGTCATATTCATAATTATATCATGACTGAAGGACGGGGTTATTGCCTATGGCAATCTCTTCTACCCAACCCTTATTCTGTCCAAGTTAGAACAAAAACTGGAAGCTTACCTATTCACAACAACAACAACAAAAATAAAAATGCTTCATCTTCCGTCATTTATTTCATTTCCGGATTGGAAATCGGTAGATCACCGTATCAGAACTGGATCAACCGGAATTGAATCCATTCAATCAGTTTGATTCGGAGAATCAATCAATACTATACCTACCTGTTGTCAACACAACTGAATACCATAATAAGAAATCCCATATAATCCTAACCAATACATATAAACCCATAAAGAACTGTACGAGAATATACAGGGTTGCTAAGAATCTATTTTTTTTCTTATTTATTTGTTTACACATTATTTTTTTTACAAAACAATCATCAAAAACAAACAAAAAATAAGAATAAATTTAAAAAAAAAACTTAAGAAGTATGTACAAAACAAAAGCAAGATTAATATTAATTTTTAATGACAATTGTTTTGTAATTCGGGGCGAAGTTCATGCCTTAGGCATTCTCTGCCCCTTAACCACTTTCTTTTCTTTTTTGGGGGTTTAACGTCGCTCAAACTACATGGTCATATCACGACGGGGGTGTTACCCTTCATTCGCAGGAAACTCAGAAACCTGCTATCCACAATGACCTCACCCAGCCTGGGTTGGGCCGGAAAGTCAGCATCACGAAATCTTTACCTCGCTGGACGTTGCTTAACTTTGGTGATCCTACGAAAACCGGTTCTCTCAACGCGCCCTCGACGCTGCTCGAAGAATCTTGTCATCAGAACAGAGTATCTCTCTCCCTCTCTCCCTCTACCTCTCTCTCTCTCACTCCCTGCCTTCCCCCACTGAACTGCATCTAGGGTGTGGGTGTGACCTATATCCTCGCTCCTACATGGCTGACCTATTCTAGTTTTGCCATTGTCAGCATATTTTCATGCACCTTACTTCGCTGCACTCAGCACAGAAACAGGAGGAGTCTGGGTGCAAGGAAATGAAAAAGTTTATGCATCCATGACCTAGGCTAGAAAGCAATGGAAAAATCAGGAGACAGTCCTATTATTTTTTTTATTCCAAGAAAATATATCTAAGAATAATATATTCCCTATTTTTTCCCCCAGCCAGACTTCTGGTCTACTCCCTGTTTATAGTCCCCCAGCCAGACTTCTGGTCTACTCCCTGTTTATAGTCCCCCAGCCAGACTTCTGGTCTACTCCCTGTTTATAGTCCCCCAGCTAGACTTCTGGTCTACTACCTGTTTATAGTCCCCCAGCCAGACTGCTGGTCTACTCCCTGTTTATAGTCCTCCAGCCAGATTTCTAGGATAAGGCAAGTAAAAAAAAATACTTCAGTGGTCCTACGGGAACTGATGCTTTCAGTATAAGAAATAAATTGAATGTGGCTGTGGCCAGTGACTACCAGATGAAGAAACATCTAATCATATCATGATCTACCTACGATATTGCTGGTCCTACAGACCCACATCACATCACATCTTGATCATTTGGACCGGAAGTGGACTATGATATTATTGTTATGGTTCTTAATTTCATTATTATTACTACTATTATTATTGTGGCTGTTGTTGTTATTAATATAATATTATTATTGTTTCTCTAGCGTTAGGCCTTTGACTCTTTTCTCCTTCTGGTGGAGTTGTCTGCTGCTATGGGTTGGTGCTAGTGGTGTTGTTATTGCTTTTCAATTAGTTTTAATGTCTTCAAAGTTACTATTTTTATTATTAATGTTGTTTAGTTGTATTTGTTTGTAGGCAGTGCCTGTATGACGTTGCTTGATCGATAAGGCAGCGGACTTTGAATCTGGAGGTCGGTGGTTCAAGTCCCGGTTTCAGCGTAGATTTAGTAAAGCAAGTTTGAGTAGTTGTGATATCACGAAAGTGACTAACACAAATATGATAACTTTTTAGTTGTTGTTGTTGCTGTTCATGTTGTTGTTGTTTTATTCAGTATTGTTGTTGTTGTTGTTGTTGTTATAAATCCTCTGCTAATAGTATCATCGCGTGGGATCCAGGTCAGTTTCAAATAATGGTGCAACTTTGTTTACAATGACAAGGTTGAAATCATCTTCCACTTTGATAGCATCAGCAACCTCAACATGGATTAAGTTCATCATCAGTATTACTGACCATGACCAAACCCATTTTTTTGGGTTTGGTCATGGTGAGGCAGTTAAGGAGGTGTTTTTGGTTTTTTTATCCGCAATCACATGTGTCAACAAATAATAATAGAATAGAATAGAATAGAATAGAATATTCTACAAATGGCTATGGAAGGTAGGAAAGGAATGGGGGCAATATACATAATGGGGGATTTTAATTCAAAGGTAGGGGTCAGGAAGTGGGAGAAATGTATGGGGAACTATGGGATAGGCAAGCGAAATGAAAGGGGAGATCGACTGATTGAGTTCGCGGAAGCAAATAAACAAATGATAACAAATAATAATAATAAAGCTTTTTATTTGTGTTATTATGTCACAATTTTAGTGGGTAGCGCAGAATCATAGGACTTTAATTTACAATATCTTGTATTACTTTTTTGCCTGTGATTCTGCCACTGGTCGCTGCTTCACATCAAAGCAGCTTCTCATTTTTCCTCACGAGGTATGAGTGGACCCCGAACATCCAAGTACAGAGCAGAAAAAATCCTGCCCCGCTGGGGATCGAACCCAGGTCACCATTTGTGTAATGCCTAGTGCGCTATCTCACTCTGCCACGGTGACTACTTTTTGTCAACAAATAAATGATTATTTAACTCGAGGAAAACTACATACTTGATTTATTTATTTTTGGATTTCAACAACAACACAACAGCTCTTACTGAAGACGGTCTGGTATTCCTCCTTCACTTCGGTTGGTCGCCCAAGCCTGAAGATCAAGATCAGGGGCAGCGAAATCATTGAGTGAGGCTGAGCTTGGATCCAAGGCCGGCTCAAATTGAAATTTGGCATAAACCAGGCGATGCCGGTGAGAAAATGTTCTGCGGGTGCTGCTACTTAAACCGGACTAAAAATAGTTCACAATTACCATGCCAATCATAATAATTATTATTACCTACCTACTAATAATATTATTATTACTCATTTTAGAATCAGGCGCGGCGGGGGGGAAAATCTTTTGGGGGTGCTGCCACATAAATCGAATATACACATAGAGAGTAATATGGAATATATAGAGTCACTCTTTCAGTATCTAAAGAGTTTGAGTTTGTTTACCATGCCAATCATAATAATTATGCATTCATTATTCTAGAAATGTGTGATAAGTTTCAATGTGTACATATACAAGCTAGGACTTTCTTCTATTTTTTCGTCTGGGGGTGCTGCAGTTCCGCAACTCCTTAGCACCGGTATAAACTAAGAGGCTAAATGGATGATGTGTACTGCAGGATGAACTTGGAAGTAAAATTGGAAGTCCTCTCAAGCTCTTTTGTCTGAATATGTAAATTGAAAACAGGCTTATACCTTGTAGAACGATTGTGAAACAGGGCCCTGGTAAAAGAACCTATACAACTTATGTATGTATACCATTCGCTATCAACACCTACTACTACTGAATTGGTTAAAAAAACAACAACACGTTTTGTGTGTGTTTTTTATCTCTAAAAAGAAAACCAAATCAAAACAAACATCTACCTGAATAGACAGGATGTTTAGATTTCACATTACTGCACATTCCGCATTTTCTCTTCTGTATATTAATAGTCTTGCTGGGGGACTATAAACAGGGAGTAGACCAGCAGTCTGGCTGTGGGACTATGCACAGGGAGTAGAACAGCAGTCTGGCTGGGTGACTATAAACAGGGAGTAGACCAGCAGTCTGTCTGGGGTACTATGAACTTGAACAGGGAGTAGACCAGCATTGGCTTGGTTCTGGGGGCCCTTGTCAATTATTAGTCTCCTTGTAGAGACAGTGGAAGAAGTGCTGAGTCATTCCTCCACTGTCTAACTACCATCGTTCACGATGACGCCACTCTATGATCATGATATTTTAGTATAAGCGAACTCAGTAGCTTGGTGGATAAGGTAGCGGACTTGTAACCTGAAGGTCGGCGGTTCAAGTCCCGGTTTCAGCGTAACTTTAGCAGAGCTTTTCATGTCTCGGCTGGATTTCGAAGCTACGATCTCTGTTTAACCTTGACCTCTGAGCTACTCGGACACAAAAGAGTGATTAGAGAAGATAAAAAGTTATTTGTGTAATTATGTTACAATATTTAAACATTATGTGAACAATGCTAATGCATCATATTTCCAACCAACCATTGTTAGCCAAAATCAATCTCGTATTGCCGCCACTGGTAACTATACCCACTCTACAACTAATCCAATATTGTCCTCACGAGACAGGATTGGGCCAATCATAGTCTCGTGGATTGGGCCAATCCGATATTCAAAGTACCAAACAGAAAAGAAACATATAATATGTTCAAATCCCCTATAGTCTACGCCATGGACAGGTATAACAACCCTGTCATAGGCCGACACTCATTATTATAGTTTAATATAAGTACACATCAGCTGTTATTGCTGATATATCTTCCCAAAGATATATCAGTGAAGTGTAGATGTATGTAAAAAAAAAGTAGTTATCATATTTGTGTTAATCACTTTCGTGATATCACAACTACTCAAACTCGCTTTACTAAATCTACGCTGAAACCGGGACTTGAACCACCGACCTCCAGGTTACAAGTCCGCCGCCTTATCGATCAAGCTACTGAGGTCGGTTGTAAAAAAAAAGTACGAAAAATCCGTACCCGCCGAGATTCGAACCCGGGTCATATGAAGTGGAAGCCGAGCATGCTACCGCTAAGTAACTACTGAATATAGTAATTACCTCGATGTATTACCTCTCCTCTAGCCTTCCTATAGTCCCTGCGTTCCGCTCTAATTGCTACCGGTCTCTACATCAGGTGCTGTGAGGCACAGGTACCCGCCATCTGGTCTGGATCCGGTTCATTCAATTCCGACATTTTTTCTTCACGAATTATGAAACAGATCAAAGAAATTCGACCAATTTTACTTCCCCAAAACTACAAATTATGAAACAGGATCAATTATGAAACAGATCAAAGAAAATTCCGACCAATTTTACATCCTAAAAGTACAAATTATGAAACAGGATCAAGGTATATTATCAACCCAACACAGTGAAGGAGCGAAGTGAACTCACTAAGTGAGGTTCTGTTTTCAACTTGGATATTATTATTATTATTATAGTAAGCTTTTATTAGGTAGTCAAGTGGTTAACGCGCTAGTCTGGTAATCCAGGTAGCGTAGGGATCCGTTGGTTCGAATCCCACCTAGTGCTCGATTTTCCTCATTAATTGAGTTTGTGACCACATAATAATAGACTCTGAGGTTAGGTGGTAGAACATGCTTGAGCATTAACTCGCCGGGTGGTTACCTTCCAATTTAAAAAGTATTATTATTATTAGGTAGAACAAAAATATACTATACAGTAAAATACAATGAAATGATTAAAGATAAAACAAATAGATTGAAACAAAGATACAAGAACAAAAAAGATAATGAAGTTAATGTCCTACTTAAAGGGCGGGGTTATTGCCTGTGGCAATCTCTTCCACCAACCCTTACTGTTTGGATTTCGTTTGTCTGTCTGTCTGTTCCGCGATTACTCTTGACCAGATTCTTCAGAATTATTGAAATCATTGGGGCCTAGAATTTTACCTATAGTTTTTGGGCCGAATCAGGCCACTCGGGGTCAAATGGGGGCCGTTTTGATGAAAATTGAAAACGATTTTTATAATTTTATTGAATAAAGCAAGGCTCTTGAAATTTCGCCGAGTCGTTAAGAAAATATATTTGAGTTCAGTAGTGAAATTTTGTGATCGTGAAAGCTAAGGGGGCCGCACTAGGGTAAAAAATCAAAAAGAGCAAAAAAAGGTCCAGTTGATATTTTTTAAATTAGAACCTATTGACTGAGGTATTGAATGAGAGGTCTCGATTGTTGAATCTGTGTGAGGTTTACAGTTCACAGAACTACTAGTTAATCATCTCTTCAGGTACCCA
This sequence comes from Bactericera cockerelli, assembly GCA_024516035.1. Taxonomy (NCBI): domain Eukaryota; kingdom Metazoa; phylum Arthropoda; class Insecta; order Hemiptera; family Triozidae; genus Bactericera; species Bactericera cockerelli. The sequence continues at coordinate 3,694,689 of CM044963.1, read as the reverse complement.
TCTCTGAGCTAACCCTGTATGCAGGCACGTATACTCAACGTATAGGTAACATCTCTCTTTCTCTCTCTTCAGGTTTGCTCCTGCTCTTTTCAACGGATTTTTTATTGAGAGAGAGAGAATATTTCAGACTTCAGATCTTCAGAATCTTCAGTATTGAGTTTAGTGTCAAACGTGGAAGATATGTCGCTTTTATTTTCGTTATTTTTAAATAATTAATTTATTTTCAAAATCCTTTTCCAAAATAAAACAGAATTTAACTAAATTTCGGTTGTGCTTTCATGAAGTGTTTGTGAATTTTATTTAATTGTAATGAAATTTAGAATTAGTAATAAAATTGTAAGACTGAAAAAATAGTCTTTTTTGTAACAGATGTAAAATATTTTATTTCCAACGGTTTTTCAAACCAGATTTTGTTTAATTTTTACTTATCCGTTTGTCAACTTTCTAGTTGTTTTTTATAACGACTTTTTGATACCTAGTTACATAAATTTATGTTGTTTTTATTTGAGAATATCGTCGAAAAAATTGTCATGGAGAATAAATTGAGCTATTAGTCCGCTCCACTTTCACTTTTCAGCTTGAATAATTCATGACTTATCAAGCCAGTAAAATTGATAATTCGTCAATTTTTTTAAAATGAGAAATACATAAATTTAAAAGTCACTTTCTATTTTGAAATTGGTTAAATTGGTGAATGTTAACCGAATTTATACCAAAGAAGGTTGTGGTGTTTTTAGATTGTTAACTGGTTATTGCCTAAATTAGCCTCCTCTACAGAATCATTGTTTTTTTTTACCAAATCAAGTGATAAATAAAGAAATCAATTATTTGTGAAGTGAAGTGAATAGGATAACCTTTTGGGATAGCTTGGAAACTGGATTAACGCTTTCGGATATCTTGGATTTTGGATTACTTATCAACTTGTCTGTGCACACAGCTGTTGAGATAGAGGTAAGTTCAGCTCGAGGATAAGTAACCGTCAAAAGTCCCACTTAAAAAGAAGAAGAAAAAAAATCTATGATACCAATCAATAATAATATGAAGAAGAAAAAAAAAATCTATGATACCAATCAATACCTAATAATATGGCCTCCAAAATTCAAGTAAGTTAAACAAGAATTAAAAAAAATACTTCCAACTATCCTATATTCAATTCGGAAGTAAAAATAGCCTCCAAAATAAATAAAAAAGTTGGAAAAAAAGAGGAGGAAGCTATTTGCCAATTCTCGTGAGTGTGTGAAAACACTAAAGCAAAAGTCAGGTTTTTCTTCTTCTTTTACTCTGTCTTATCCCGCTCAAGCAGGGTCGACCTTGTTCAACCTCAAGATTGAGGTTGGTTGGTTTTGGCACTTTTTTTACGGCTGGATGCCCTTCCTAACGCCAACGATTCTATTTGATTTAACGTCCTGGATTAGGATTAGGACGGGGGTTTTACCCTCCATTCACTGGGGATCGTACCAGCTACCCACATTAACCTCACCCATCCTGGGTAGGGCCGGAAATGCCAGCCTCACATGTACGGAGGGAACAGCATTTTCTGTGTGAAAAGTCTGCTCCGACCGGGGATCGAACTCAGGATCTCTGGACTACGGGCAGTATGTAGTCACAACCGTTACGCCACGGATGTTTTTCTTACTATTTGCGAATGATTCTCTTGTATACCAGTTGCGTAAAGAGGCATGGCCCTATATTTCCTTAACCCTACTCTACGCTCAAGAAGTCTTAAGAAGGTAGACTCAATGGAATGAAATGATTGCAACTTTATTGAGATTCAAACATTTTAAACTATTTTAAATAAAATATTTAATTGAAATCGTTTCCCTTCAAATGAGTTCACGAGTCTTTCAAATTCACATAACAAATTTCATGTTCATTTGAGGGGAGATTCAACCTTCTCTTGTTATGGGGTATGTTCAGTATTTACCCTCAGAAAGAATTGGAATTATTGTCACAAGAACTGGAAATGTGTAACGGTTTTAATCTTCAGAATTAGGTAGATCTTGATATTTTCTTTTAAATGACAACCTTTATCAATCAAGGAGATTAAAATCCACGTCCTGACTACCTCAAATCGGGACCAAATAGAATCAATGAACAATTGAACATGGATGGAGCCTAGACATTTGGTCTGGGCGTCCATATAATCCTCTCATCACCGTGATATAGGAAATAGGTATCTTTGCTTATCTCACGGACACCAAATTATTATTATCAAACAATACATATTGTATAATTTGTTTTGTTCAAGTGAGAATAGTTACGAGTACCTTCAATTCACTGAGATAATAATAATAATTGTACTTCTTAGTGGAAGGTAACTACCATTTGAGGTTAATGCTCAAGAAGCATTTTCTACCACCTAAGTGACCTCCTAATAACCAGCAGAGTCTTATTATAATGTGGTCATCTAATTAAAAGGACGAGCCAACTTTGAAATTTGGCTTTGAAAAGTTGGCTGGAGACCATCATTCATCCCTCCAGCTGTAGCCAATCTGGCTACAACAACAACTTCAGCATTTTTAGTAACTTCCTAGTAAGTGAAGCGCCAAAACTACGCTTTCTCTTTTTTTAAAGTGGATATTACCGAAGCACTTTTTTGCTGTTGTTGAATGATGAGTGTTTCACAGCCTTTTTTATTTCGTAGCCATGAAACAGGAGCTAATGTAGACGCTTGTGGTCTGGGTTGTAGCTTGCCCGTACCGTAGTATGCCCCCCTCTGACGGCCGATAAGTGACTCAATACTTTTAGGTGCTAGATCAACACGAGCGCACCGGAAGGTATCTCTTTCAAATAACTGTAATCAATTTTTTAATACAAATTTTAAAAAAGGTGATGTATGAGTTCGGTGCGGTCTTAACACGTTCGTTACCAAGCCAATTTTTTCAAGTTTTACGTAGGGACCAGGCGGTAAAGTCGCTGTTGCATCCTGGGTACCAAAATGATTTTTTTTGCATATTTGGCATCGTATTTGTACAAGAATCGATCCTATATCTGTTCTAATACTAACAACCTACCTCAAAAAGGCCATATATGGATGTCCGGTCCCTCGTTAAAATTTTGATAACGGCCACGTGTGTGTTTCGGTCCCAAAGAAAAACACAAAAACATCCACATATAGCCGTTCGGTAACGAACGTGTTAATGACTTATAAATTGATTGTTTGTTTATAAAGTACTAGTTGCTTGTTAAATGTCATCTTGCTGTTATTAAGTTAGTAGATTATTTTGTAGATAGTTACATTCAGCAAGACTGTCCATTTCCTCCTTGAAGGCCATGCCTTGGGTTTATAGTAGGGTTACGTAAAATACAATGAAGGCCATGCCTTGAATTTATAGTAGGGTTAGGTAAAATACAATGACGGCCATGCCTTGGGTTTATAGTAGGGTTAGGTAAAATACAATGAAGGCCATGCCTTGGGTTTATAGTAGGTTTAGGTAAAATACAATGAAGGCCATGCCTTGGGTTTATTGTAGGGTTAGGTAAAATACAATGACGGCCATGCCTTGGGTTTATAGTAGGGTTAGGTATAATACAGTGAAGGCCATGAGTCGGTTTATTAATTGAAGACCATGCCTATAAGGAAAAAAATACTATAATTACCTGATCATCAGGGCAAGTACCAGGGCACCGAATTCATACATGACCTTTTGACATTTTCATGTCTTTGCTCTGACATTTTCTATGTGACGAAATTATGTAACGAAATTATGTAACGATATTATGTAACGATATTATGTAACGAAATATCGAATTGTAAAGGGGAGAAGTCTTCTAATATCGGATATCGATATTATGGTTTCGATATTATCGATATACCTAATATCGATATTTTCGAGGTAGAGGGAGAGAAGAGAGAAGGTATGTGTCATGCGCACAATACGAAATTTGGTCAGTTGGGTTTTGGACCTTGAATAGTAAAGATGAAAATGTCGAAATGGTTGCAGACTCTTATGCAAGCGTTTTTTTAAACAAAAATTAAACATCGCTTTCAACTGCATGGTCATATCAGTAGTCACCGTGGCAGAGTGAGTTAGCGCGCTAGGCATTGTACGCATGGTGCCCTGGGTTCGATTCCCAGCGGGGCAGGAATTTTTTTTTTTTACTCTGGTTGCTAACCTAAGCTAAGTCCGTCGCCCAAGGCATCCTATCCAACAAAGTTGGTGATCATAAAGGACAGTTCACCATGTTAACTTTACCTAACCCTACCTTTGCCCATTAAGTCTCATAAAAATAATTATTTTAGGCGGCACCGAACTCATACATTTTTTTATTTTCCGCACCGAACTCATACATAGCCGGCAAGCGAGTGCTTAACCACTGAGCTATTCGAGCGTTCAGTGAAGTGAGTCATCATCCCTTTGACCCCAAATCTACCATTCTACTAGATTGTCAGTAGATACCCAAACACATTCACTGAACAATAAAGAAGACTTCAAACCTTCTAACTGTCCTGAAAGGTCCACACAAAGGGCAAGTACCAGGGCACCGAATTCATACATGACCTTTTGACATTTTCATGTCTTTGCTCTGACATTTTCTATGTGACGAAATTATGTAACGAAATTATGTAACGATATTATGTAACGATATTATGTAACGAAATATCGAATTGTAAAGGGAGAGAAGTCTTCTAATATCGGATATCGATATTATGGTTTCGATATTATCGATATACCTAATATCGATATTTTCGAGGTAGAGGGAGAGAAGAGAGAAGGTATGTGTCATGCGCACAATACGAAATTTGGTCAGTTGGGTTTTGGACCTTGAATAGTAAAGATGAAAATGTCGAAATGGTTGCAGACTCTTATGCAAGCGTTTTTTTAAACAAAAATTAAACATCGCTTTCAACTGCATGGTCATATCAGTAGTCACCGTGGCAGAGTGAGTTAGCGCGCTAGGCATTGTACGCATGGTGCCCTGGGTTCGATTCCCAGCGGGGCAGGAATTTTTTTTTTTTACTCTGGTTGCTAACCTAAGCTAAGTCCGTCGCCCAAGGCATCCTATCCAACAAAGTTGGTGATCATAAAGGACAGTTCACCATGTTAACTTTACCTAACCCTACCTTTGCCCATTAAGTCTCATAAAAATAATTATTTTAGGCGGCACCGAACTCATACATTTTTTTATTTTCCGCACCGAACTCATACATAGCCGGCAAGCGAGTGCTTAACCACTGAGCTATTCGAGCGTTCAGTGAAGTGAGTCATCATCCCTTTGACCCCAAATCTACCATTCTACTAGATTGTCAGTAGATACCCAAACACATTCACTGAACAATAAAGAAGACTTCAAACCTTCTAACTGTCCTGAAAGGTCCACACAAACACCCTCACTGAACAATAAAAAAAACAACCTCTAACCTTTTAATTGTCCACAAAGGTCCCAAAGAATAGAACAACAAGTACCTGTAGAGAGAAGAGTTCACCTTCTGGAAGTGAGCAACACAAAGCAGTACCTAATCAAATAAATATCTAAAACCATTCTCGTAAAAAAGAAAAACACAAAGAATTGAAATTCCACTGCACTCCTATGAATCAGTATCTCTATACATATAATTATATAAAACAGAAAAAAGGACTACCTACCTACCTATGTTTGTTTGTCCGGAGTTGTTTAGCCAAAACGGTAAGAGATAGCGAAAAATGTCTCAGAATTGACCCCCCCAAAACCATTATCGCTTTGTCCAGAAAAATTATTAAAAGTTCAAAAAGGCATTGCTGTCCAGCAGTACGACCATGCCTTAGTAAATTTGAAATTTAGTCCCGTTGCAAAGCACGGGCAAACGGCTAGTATCAGTATAAACAGAAAATTGAGAAGATGTACTAGATGTACAAATGTACATGAATACATTGTACATGAATATCAGAACATACCTGGACAGCTGTTTCGAGCTTTTCAAATGAAAAACAAATGAAGAAAAAGACAATGAAAAGTTGAACTATTAAAGATTCATGTCTACTTAACCCAGTTATGTTAATATACGAGCATTGGTAGTCAAGTGGTTAAAACACTAGTCTGGTAATCTATTTTATTTATTTATTTATTTTTACAAGGTTTACATAACAAGTTTATTGGTACTCTATTACAATGTAGACCTTAGGAAATAGATAAAAGATGTAATAATTTTTATTATAAATTATAGTAAATAGGTATAATTGGATAAGAAAAAAGATCCAGTATACAAGTATTAAGATAATATCTCTTCGATTGAGGATTTGAGTGCACTATGGTTAATGCAGCAAATATCAATGTTGTTTCTGAAAAGGAAGTTGCCCATAGAGAAGTTGTAGTTCCAAGGATTGGTTTTTTCAGAAGGAGGTAGGAAAAGCTCCCACTGTCTTCGAGCTACCCTGGTTCTTACTTTCAGGCTCATCTAGGTAGTGTAGGGATCCGTTGGGTCGAATCCCACCCAATGCATCAATTTTTCCACATTTATTTGAGTATGTGACCACATAATAATGAGAATCTGAAAGTTACTCGTAGGTGGTAGAAAATGCTTTGAGCATTAACCTCGCCTGGTGGTTACCTTCTACTAAAGAGTATTATTATTATTTAGTCTGGCAGGGGACGTTAAACAGGGAGAAGAGGACTATACATAGAGAACAGACTAGCAAACCTTTACAACCCAGGCTAGCTTGCAGTTTCCTAATGGTTTAATGGCTAATAAAGAAAAGTCCAAGTCCTCATGATGGTTGATCGCACATAGAATATTGTGGTTCAGGACGAGTTAACTTTGAAATAAAGTTGGCTGGAGATTATCACTCACCCCTCCAGCTGTATATTAGCTGGCTACAACAACAACAACATTATTATTATTATTATTATTATGTGATGATGAGGTAGGTCAAATAAACAAAAAAGAACTCGGGACATGAAACTCTTGGTAGAAGCTATGAAGACTTCTTGACAATGTGACCATTGTGAAGGAAAAGGACACCCACTCTATTGTGTCCAAAAAACATTCTACTTTTACAACAATCGCTCACTGGTCATTTAGACAAAGACAAAGGAACGGACGTCACCCATCCATTATGCACCCACACACAACGTAGCTTTAACATGGCGTCTAGGCACCTCGTCTCTTGGTATCTTTTGTGTGGGATGGATCTCTCTTGGTGACTTTTGTATCCTTCTTTCCTGTTGATCTTGAGGTGTGTGTGTGTGTGTGTGAGAGAGAGAGAGAGAGAGAGAGAGAGAGAGTGTGTGTATGTTTGTTTGTTTCAATATGTTTTTATAACAATTGTTTCTTCTGACAATTGATTCCTTTAAAAGCTGTTTCGACAGGGATTCATTGGTTGTCTTTTGAATTAGGTTTTGTTTTATATTGGAGCCAATTTTATTAATTAAGAAACAGGATTGTAGCGCGTGTATTTAGGATCTATTTTTCTTGTTCACTTTAGAAGGTTAGACAGTTGTGTTTTGTTTCGTGCAAACAATTCACAAGGGTTGGGTGAAAGAGATTGCCACAGGCAATAACCCCGTCCTTTAGGTAGGACATTGGCTTTATTCTCATTATTGTTCTTGTTTGTTCAATCTATTTATATTTTCTTTATTTTTTCACTGTATTTTACAGTACGAGCTATATTTTACTTTGTCTTACCTAATAAAGCATATTATAATATTTATTTATTTAAACTCTATTGTTTGGTGTAGAATCTCTTTCATAGCCATAGGCCGAAATTTGGTCGTAAATGTTCTGCAACCGTGCATTGGTAATCAAGTGGTTAAGTCGCGAGTCAGGTAATCCAGGTTGCGTATTAGGGATCTGTTGGTTCGAATCCTATCCAATTCATGGATTTTTCCTCAAGAATTTTTTGACCACATAATAAGCTCACCTATTGGTTATACCTTCCGCGAAAGAGTATTATTTATTATTCAAATCTCAGATTCTAAAAAAATGCAGGATTTGATACCTTAAAAAAAAAAAAAAAAAAAAAAAAAAAAAAAAAAATAGGTACCTAGGTAAACAACAGTCACCTACAGAAAAAAGGTTAAAAGTCATCGCACAGATTAGAAGAAAATATAATGAAAAAAAAAAAAAATAATAATGACATGGAAAAATAAAGAAAGAAAAACCAACTCAATCTCCCAAGGATGAAAACATCAAAAACGAAAAACCAAGGATCTGAGAACCAGATGTTAGAGAGCGGAAAATGTTTCCTCAAAAGAAAAAGAAAGATAAATTTTATACCTCCTGTTTTGTACCAGCAAAAGTTCCTTGAGTTAATGGAAACATCATTTACATCAGTAACCAAATGTTATACGGATGGTTCAAAAAGTGTGGATTGTACAGGTTGTGCATTTAGTATTGATGGTTTGGTAACATCTAATCTGTTGAACCCCATAACTTCCATTTTCTCATGTGAACTTATAGCAATTTTACTTTGTTTGAAAGCCATTACAAATTTTTTTACTTCGTCTAGATTTGTAATCATAAGTGATTCATTGAGTGCATTATTGGCAATCTCAAATCCTGAATATTCTTGTCCAATAATTTCCCAGATATACAGTGTTTGGTTAGATCTTAAAAGAAATGGGAAACTTATTACTTTGTTATGGTGTCCCTCACACTGCGGAATACAGGGAAATGAGATAGTCGATAGGGCTGCCAAGAAGTCCCGCTAAAACTCGTCAAGTTGTCAAGTCCCGCTAAAACTCTGCTCACCAGCTGACTTTAAACCTTACATTGCCCGCAATACTAGAAATAGATGGCAGTCTCTGTGGGATGGTCTATTGATTCCTAACAAGTTGAAGTCCATCAGACCAAAATTTGACGCATGGCATTCTAGTAATAGAGGATGTCGGGCAGAAGAAATAGTCCTTACTAGAATGAGGATAGGGCATACTATGTTCACACACAGTTACCTATTTACTAAGTCCCCCCGACCTTCTTGCCAATGTGGTGAGATTCTATCCGCCTCACACATTATGGCTTGCCCGGACCTTCAGCACCATCGAGTCTCTCTCCCTTCTATACCCTCCTTGCTAGACGACCAGTCGGGAAATGACTCCCTCATAGCATTCCTCAAAGCCACCAACATATTCCCCAAAATATAACTCGAGGATCCGGCGTGAACGACAGGCCTAACGCCTAGTTAAAGCGCCGTTAAACCGGAAAAAAAAAAGAAAAAAAAAGATAAATTTTCTTGAAGTAGAAAAAATATAAAGATAAATTTTCTCGGAAAAATTATTGTCCTCCTTGTTGCCAGTGACATTCAAACAGTCCAGCAATAAATTTCTCATAAACCAGGACACCATTTTCTTTGTCTCTTTTCTGTGTTCCATATTTTCGTACTCTTTCTCTGTCTCTCTCTCTCTACTTCTCCTACCTTTATTTCGCTTTAACTCTCTCCATCTAATATTCAGGACTTATATTATTTAAACTATCCATTTAAATTCTCTCTGTCTCTACTTCTCCTACCTTTATCTTGCTTTAACTCTCTCCATTTAATAATTAAGGACTTATGTTATTTATCTCTTTAAACTCTCTTTCTTTCTCCCTCGCTCCCTCTGTCTCTCTCTACTTCTCCTACCTTTATCTCGCTTTAACTCTCTCCATCTAATAATCAGGACTTATATTATTTAATCTATCACTTTAAGCTCTCTCTCTCACACACACACAAAGAGAGAAGTCATGATAAACGCTAGAAGAAGAAAATGCCCTTCAAGAAGCAGATAGTAAATATACCAGGTGTCCAAGTTTTGGTATGGAAAATTTCAGATTCAATTCTAGGGGACACTCCAAGACTAAAATAATCTCAGATTATCTTTCGTAAAATGCCGTTGAACAAAATAATAACGTGGTTTTGGATGCAAATAGGTACAAAATGTCAGGCATTAGGTATTTACTTGGCAAATTTACTCAAAAACAATAATAATATGTGAATTGAGAACCATTTTCACTTCTTTCCATCAAGTTCAGGTTAATTTTTTTTATTCAAATGATATTTTTTTTTCATTTTTCGGAAAATTATCTAAGAATATTTTTTTATTCTCTGAATGTCTCCTGGAATTGATTCTGAAAATTTCTAAAAATAAGCCTCGGACACCCTGTATAATATAGAAGGGAAGGAGAGGGATAGGACACCCAGTATGTAGAAGGGAAGTAGAGGGATAAAGGATGGAGGAAGTTACAGGGAATTTGCAAACTACTTTAAATGAGGTCACATACAGGAATAGGGCACTAAAGATTTATGTATCTCGGAGAAAAGGATACTGGAAGAGCTATCTAGGATAAAAAAGGAATAATTTTAATACATTAGGTCAGATGAGACAGACAGAGATAGAGGGAGGGAA